>APFE030708014.1:194516-217655 GCA_000404065.3 Pinus taeda
ACTCAAAACTCTGACCATTAAATTTCTCGATCTCTATCTTTCCACTGCTCGCCATCTTCTTTCACCATCAGAATCGATTTCACAGATCTCCCACTAAACATGGTCTACCACAGGCCCAAGAAAAACCCCTCAGCAATTAAGGTGTCCCCTTGAAGCCAAAATTGCTCTGATACAAAATGTAGGTTTTAACCCCGTATAGAAATTACCTGCATACGAATTCTAAAACACATAAAATAAACAATGCGAGAGCATAACACATAAAACACATATACACAGAGATTTTCCCCTAGATCCCAAAGCCAGGACTACTAGCTTGATTTTTTATTATGTTGCTTTCAATGTTATGATACATATTTATACATGCTGAAGCATCCAATACCATGGACCGAAAACCATCACGTCCAAAAAACATGTGCAAAAATCATGTATAAAACCATAGGTGGGTCCACCCAACTTAACACAGGGTCCAAAACCAAAATTTTCCAGGGTGCTGCCCTAGACCCCATAAAGTGGGGTTATGGGTGCCCTTCAAACCCCCTGTTAACTACGTGGAAAGAATATAACACAACCCAATAATGGAGGTGTCAGTTTTTTTTCTTTCATTTCCAATGGTTATTATATGATTATCATATATGATGTTGTGTCGATCTCAAATGTATTACTATACATTGGCATTGTTGAATACAATATATTAATGACAGGTGAACAACATTATATTATATTATTTCCATAATATAGCTAGAATATGCATTGTCTCTGAGAATATTAGGTCACATGTATGCATTTGTTGTGCACTTGAAATATGAAGGGATGTGTTCTTCGTCTCAAATAACCACCTTACACTTAAGTAACAAAATCCTGAAGGTAGAACATTATAAAATCAATATAGGCACATATATGAAGATATCTTCGAGTGCACATTATAACATTTCATCCCTGTAACACTATCAACACTCAAGCGTCAAGAGACATGTAGGAATAATCACTAGCAACAAATGAAAACAATCATTGAGATATTATATGGTGGCACAATGATGCTATATTGTGGTGCAACATATACATATATTTGGTAGAGTGAATCTTGGATGTGCATGTAATGAAATGACATGAAGGAGGTTATTAACAAGAAACAATATTGTGGAGGCCAATCATATATTTGTTATGAGATGATTATTAAGTTGATAAACTAGTATTCTTATTGTAATAAATGGTAATGATTCATGAGATTGGAACGCATGGCACAAAGGTTATTTCGTATGCTGGTCAATTTAATTCAAGGGCACAACTCATTTAGTCATTCATTCCTTACAAAATGTTCTCTCAACAATATTCTTGCAATATTTAACAGAGTGTTCTCACAACAATATTTTGCAATGTTAAAATTTTTGAAGAGTATTTGGAGTAGCATTCATTTAATCTGGAGAAGCCCTAATAATTCATATGGTGTGGAGCAACCCTACTAAGTCATCTCGATATCTGTAATCCCCTTGTCATTGATATCAAAGGGGGAGGTAATCAGAGGAAGAAAGACACTTATTAGGAAAAAATGGGGAGGATCGTGTTTTCCATCAATTCCAAGGGGGATGTTGTTGGAATTATTGCCATTGATGATAAAGGAGCAAAGGATAAGTACAAAGAACAAAAAGCAAAGGAGTAGCAAAATATCAACAAGAAAATGAGTGACAAAGAAAGAAATGCAAGGAGAAGCAACAAGCAACAAAGTAGAAGCAATGCAAGGAGAAACAACAATATAAGGAGCAACAAGAAACAAAAGAAGGCAAAGGAGTAGAAGAAGGAGGAGGAGTTGTGATACATTAAAATGTTTTGATAATGTTACAAAGATTTCTCTATTGAAGAATGTATGATGTGAAATTTTTTTTTAAGCTTAATTATTGAGATGCAAAGGAAAGACTCCACATCAAAGGAAAATATGTTGCAAAGATTGTTGTGATGCATTAACGATAAATATTGTCATTTGATGTTGGCATTAGGTTGATTATTTAATAATTACATGTGTCTGAAATTAATATTGGATGGATTATTTATTTTTGTGTTCCAGTATTTAAGATTTGATGAGTTTGGAAATGAATGAGTGGAAGGAAAAGAGTCAAACCTATTCACTTCATATTCCTACGTGGGATACAAACAACCAAAAAAGTATCTTTATAAAAGATGTGATTTTGGAAGGCACAAAATGTTGGTGAATGGGAGAATGTGAGAGAGATGATAGAACCATTATACATTAGTTACCTAGCACATATGGAGTTGATGTGATGTACATTTGAAGGGAAGAACAAGAAGAAATGGAGATGGAGACATGCAAAATTTATGACCAGGTAAACCAACACATGATTGTTATTTCGTGTTTGCATAAGGAGATGGTAGTCTCCTTTCAAGTTTAAGCTTGAGAAATATCCAGTTGGAGTTGGTTGAGGTAGGATCTTCTTGTGGGTTGTAGCCTACAGAAATCGTATGCGAGTTGGAGCTTCCTTGCATGTTGCAACTTGCAGAAAATTGAGGTAGTAGCCTCTTGTACGTTGGGGCCTATAGAAAATCAGATGTAATAAGGAGTAGGAGCTTTCCTTTGCATCACAACAATAATAAAACCATGGTTTTATCCCTTTATGGGTTTCCACATATATCTGGTGTCAATGTGTGCTTTTATTATGTGTTCATGTGATGGTTTGGTTTTCTTGTTACTTGCTAATCACATATTCAATATGTTGGTTATTATTTGTTAAGATGCTCATGTAATCTTTAAATTAATGAATTTTAAGAAAATAATATTAATTTCCATGAGTATACTAAATTGATTCAACCCCCCTCTTAATTTAGTCAAGGTTTCATCACAGCCTACTAATGATTTATGCATTTAAAATGATAATAAGCCCTCTCACAATGCTTATAGCACTATCTTCCCCTTGAGCCTAGAGGCTTACTTCAAACTCATGAGTAATTTCATCATCAAACCCTTCAAATTTCTCAAAGAACTCCATCCAATGGTGGTTTGCAAATATATCTATGACAAGAGGGTTTTGGTGAATCCTTGATGAGTATGTGGGATATCGTTTATTAAAACCACCCCCCATAATACCTATTGTGGTCCCTCAAAGTTTAACAAGAGATTTTTTCTTTCAATTATAGGTTTTTAGAGAAATTTAAGGTTTCAGAGCATAAATAAAAGGAGTAGTTCTCTTTGTTGGTTAGGGGAAGGAAATATTACATGTCCAACTCAAAACAAGCTCATTCCCCTAATATTATTCCTTTTCATAAGAAAAATTTACACTTGAATTTCCTTTCACTTTCAAGAGTTTGATACATAATCTTCTTGTGCAAAAATATGAACAATTTCATAGGATTTTTGTTCATAGGAGGTGAGCGAAATTTTTTACTTACCCTTCTGTTGGAGGCTTATTCATAACTCTATTATTTTGTGGGAAACATTGCATAAGTCCAAGCCATTTTCCACCTCTCGGGACAATCTTGTAGCATGAAATATGGCTCCTATAGCAAACAATCTATATCATGTAGCAGTTGTAAGCCAACCCTGTAGCTTCCTTTGCAGCAACCTATGAAACCCCTGGTGTAGGGAGCCCAAATTCCGAAGATAGTAGTGGGCCTCCTTGATTTTTTTAGAATGAAAAGCTTATGCCAAATGAGGAACATGCTTGTTTTTATGCTAAAATTAGTTGGGTGGTGGGATCAACATGTTGTATGAGCTAGCCCCCATATACCACCTTGACAACTCCTCCATAAGCTCATTAGCTCACTCCTCATAATCATCAACCTATTACTTTTTTCATTTTCTCCATAGGTGATGAGAGAGAAAGATAACCCCAACTTAGATATTTGAGGGTGGATGAGACTACTGAACCTTCCAGCCTACAAAACCTCAGCTATCATGCATTTGCAACATTTTTTATACTATGATATTCTCAAAGGAAGAAGTTAGGAATTTTTCATACATGTGCCTACGTGGTGGTCCCCCTAATGTGTTGATCACTTGATGCTTGATGGTACTTCTAAACATGAGTCAAGTTTCTTTGCTTGTCTTCTGAGATGTCATATTTTGGTTTCCCTTTCTTTATGCATTAGTTTACTTGAGAGTTTTTTTCTTGAAGTGTTTCTTACTTATCGAAGCATGATAATGTAGGTTCTCAAAGATGCAGGTACCATTGTGGATCATAT
The DNA here is from genome assembly GCA_000404065.3 of Pinus taeda. Lineage (NCBI taxonomy): Eukaryota > Viridiplantae > Streptophyta > Pinopsida > Pinales > Pinaceae > Pinus > Pinus taeda. Next base: position 198,705 of record APFE030708014.1, read on the forward strand.
GTTGTTTCTTGTTGGGTGTATAATGATCCTGTATCATCTTGCAGAGGGTCTTACAACTGCTCAAGGTCATAATGGTAGTCCCCAAATGCTTCCATTATGATTTCCTTCTCGATCTAGTGCTCTACCTATGGTGTTGTAGGGTTTTTGTCGATTGATTTAGGGTTGTGTGTCTTCATGTAGTATTCAAATAGACCCTTCTAGGATCAGACTTTTCACTAGGTGCTACCTCAAATATCATTTATAAGTCATGAATGAACTATTGGTAATGGTCAAAGGAATTTTCTATGGTGGAAGAGGTGTAAGAAGGGTTGAAAAGTTGTTTTTTCGATGGACATAAGTGGGAATGAGGGTTGAGAGGAAGTCAGGTGGTGTGGAAAATGAATCATGGGGCTTGGAAAACGAAATAATTTTCACTTCCTTTTGTGTAGATCACAATCATGTAGAAATATAGGATAATCCTATAACACTTTAAGGTTGAGGAAGAATTGAGTTGGGAAGGGCATCTGATGATGGAAAAACTTGGGGAAATCAATGGATGGATGGAGTTCATTCATAGAGCTAACATGGAGGATGTGGAGTAAATTTTCATGAAGTTGCTTCCTTGTCTATCGAACACCATTGAATACCACTAGAACCCTACAAAAATGTTAAAAAAATATATAAGGGTTTTGTTTTGCTCTTTTTTGTCTATTCTTCTTTTTTTTCCTTTTTTTGATTTCTCTTTTTTTTTAGACTTGCAAGCTACCTCAAAGGAGGTTTTCAACTCACAAGCCTACCTCAGGTGCCTCAAGGAGGTTTTCACCTAGGGATATTTTATTTTTTCATAATTTTCTTCTTTTTTGAAGACTCTTGGACTGCCTCATGGAGGTTTTCAGTCCAAGAGCTTACCTTAGGTGCCTCATAGAGGTTTTCGCCCAAACATTTTATTCCTCCTTTTTTGTTCTTTTTTTTTCATTTTTTTTCTCTCTTTCTTCTATTGATCAAAGACTAGATGGATTAGGAGATTTAAGGCTCCCAATTAAATTCATATATCTACTTATTAAATTGGTAAATTCCTCTTTTGATAGAGGTGTCTTGTAAAAATTCAGTTGGTAACCATTGAATAATAGTGAAAAAAAAATTCTCGCCAACTGTTTTTATTTAGAGAGAGCCATTTTCATAACACTTTTCCACCAGGTAGGGACCTAACCATCTTTCCATAGAATTTATCTTGAAGTCATTGAATTTCGAGTCATAGAAAAGGGCCCAATCATCCTCTTGAAAGGTCCTTTCCCTAATGTTCTTGTCATGCCAAATATTCCTTTGAAATTGGACCACCTCAGTATGCATGAGAGACTACAACCTAAGTTCATCAAGAGAATTGAGCTATTGTAGCCTCTCTTTCTGAGCTTTGGTTATGTCTAGGTCCAATTGTGTTGCCATTCTCAGGGTGTTGTACTCAAACTCAATTGGTAGTAGTGCCTTTTTTCCATAAACCAGCTCAAAAGGAGTGAACCCAATGGTGGTTTTCCATATGGTATTGTAAGCCCAAGTGTCTTCCATAATTATAGCTACCTAATCCTTTTTGCTGCTACTGAAAACCTCTGTTAAGATGTCATCCAAAGCTCTATTTTTGAACTCCACCTACCCATTTGCTTGAGGATGATAGGGGGTGGATTTTTTGTGCCTGATGTGATATTACTCCATGATTTCCTCGATCATATTAGAGGTGAGTTGAGCTCCTTAATTAGTGACACACTCCCTTGGGAAAATAAACTTTTAGAAGATGTTCTCCCTCAAGAAGAATACCACATTTTTCACTGTTTTTTCCTTAACTTCCCTCACTTCATCCCACTTTGTCAAATAATCAGTTCATACAATTATGTATTTCTTTTTTCCGAATGGGGGGTATATTTTTCCAATCAAATCCATGCACCACTTCTCAGATGGCTTAAGTTTCACTTTGGGATGTAGTGGAATTTCATCCTTCGGTGTGGGCTTACCCTTCCTTTGGCATTCATCACATTTAGCATTGTACCTCCTAGCATCTTGGTGTAAGGTAGGCCAATAGTATTATGCTTGGATAATTTTGAAGGTTGTCCTCTTTGTAGAAAAATTTTCCCCAAAGGATCCATCATGGTATGTTGAGAGGATTTTAGAGACCTCATCTTCCCCTACATAACTCAAAATCTAGTCTGGTCCTAATTTGAAAACAATCCCCCCAATCCAAGTGTAAGGGGCACTTTTTCTGAAAATTCTTCTCTTTTCCTTAAAGGAGAGGATAGGAGGAAATATCCCAACTACCAAGAAGTTTGATATGTTATAAAAGCAAGGAGATAGCAATGAAATGATGAAGGGGTGCTCATTAGGTAGCTGATCATCCATCATCTCTTTATTTTCTACAGGTAATGTTAATCTAGACAAAAACATATGCAACCAAATTTTCTTTTATCAGCTTGTTAATTGTTAGATCAAACTACTATAATAAAAGAAACCATGTAATAATCATAGCATTTAAATCTACTTTTTTCATTAAATATTTATTGGATGCATTATTAATATGTAAAAAAAACTGGTACCCTGTGATGTAATGTCTAACGTTGTTCAAGGAGTGTACAACCAAAAATAAATCTTTTTTAGTAATAGTGTAGTTAAGTTCAGCCTTAGATATATTATTACTAATAAAATATATGCATAGGAGAAATTACCTTCCACGTGTCCTAAGGATTCCCTTACAACCTTGTTAGATGCATCTATGTGGAAGTCAAAAGGAAATGCCCAATTCAGACCCCTAATAATTGTTGCAGTCATCAATTTATCCTTAATCTCTTCAAATTATTTTTGGCACTTATCTATCAAATAAAAATATGAATCCTTAATTAGCAATCTAAACAAAGGTGAAGCCATCTTACAAAAATCATTGATAAATCTTGTATACTATCCAAATAGTCCTAAAAAACTCTTAACATTCCTTTGTTTTTGAGGGATAGGGACCATTTTGATAACGGAGAACTTGTTAGGGTCAAGTTGGATCCCTTCCTTAGAGAGAAAGTGACCTAGGAAAATCCATATATTCATAAACAAATCACACTTTTCTAGACTTAGTGAGAGATTTATTTCAATACACTTCTTTAAAAATTTACATAGGTTAGAGAGAGTTTCTTGGAAATATTCCCCATAAGGAGTAAATTCATCCATATAAATTTGAATTGTACCATGAACAAGATCAAAAAAATAATCAACATTGTCATTTGGAAGGTAGCAGGGGCATTGGAAATGCCAAAGTGAAGTACCTTATAGGCATTGTTGCAAGCCACTGACCGACTCACTAGTTGAAATAGGAAAAATGAATCTTGCATCCAATAACATCTACAATTATTCTTTCACAATGTCCTTAAGGGTAGGGTCCATTCTCCTCTGGGGTTGACACATAGGTTCACATCCCTATTTAATGTATATGTGATGTGTCAAAATGGATGGATGAAGCACTTTCATCTCTTTGTATTCCCAAGCAAAGGCATCAAGATGTTTCCTCAACAGAGTGAGCACTTTTTCTTCTTGCTCCACTGAGAGGGAAGGACTGATTTTCAGTATTTCAGATTGACTTATTTCCACAATATGAGCATGATCTTGATTAGAACCAACAATGAGTAGTTCTTCCCATGGGTTTCTCTCAGGTTTCCCTAAAGATTCTCCTACTAGTTCATTGATTTGCATGGCAGCAAGAGGTTGGGTTTGCAAAATATTATCAATAAGATCATCCTCGTCTAGCTTCCTACTTCCATAGTTGTTTCTAATGTAGAAATTGGGTAGGGAGATTTCCGATATAAATATTCTTATTCTTCTTCCTCTACCTAAATTAGGCTCAACAATGGGTTGATCAGGGGGGTATAATACAAGCTTCTTAGTGAGTTTCCTACTCTTATTTGTCATGTTTCTAGTCGTACAACAGATATAAGAATTAGCAGTAGCTAATAAAAGTCTCCCTAAAATGAGAGGATACCTATTAAACTTGATTTTGGGTTGGATTACAAAGAAATCTATGGGGTACTCCTAAGAGCCAATGGAGACCATCACATCCTCAATAACACCCTTAGGTGATATCGTGGATCTGTTTGCAAGCTGTAGCACCATGGTGGTTTTCCTTAAGACTGCTTGGAGGCTTCGCTTCAACATAGTTTCCTTGGCCATGAAATTTATTGTATCCCCAAGGTAAATCAATGTGTTTGGGACTACAATATTGTTAATTTGCACATCCACTACAGAGCTACCAAGATCCAAATACTTTCTGGAGATGACCTTCCCAAGCATGAGATCATCCAACTTAAGAACAACATTTAAAGTGGGGACATCAATTTTTTTCTTCTTCCATGCCTCTTGAAAAATATTCCCTGATAATATTTTTATAGATGGAGACATCTTTGATGGCCTCATTAAGGGGTATTTTAATACACAAGTTCTTAAATTATCTCAGAAGTTCAACCTCTTATGGGGTGTGTTGCTTAGGTTGGACTAACCTTTCAAGATAGGGAGGTATATTGGCTTGAGGGGTATTGTCTTCCTTCTCTTCTTCAAGATATTTAGATGGCGAAGGTGGGTGAGCATATGGAAGTACCTTCCTAAACATAAGGTTTATTTCCTAAATATCCATAGCATAGGTAGGATAGGATGTTTCCCTACTATAGACTTGATGGGCTTACCTATTGTTTAGGTTCATATTGGGTTGAGTAGGCATCTGAGGGTGGATTATTGTGGGGTAGTTGTGGTTGAGGAGGAGGAAGACGCGTTAAGGCATGTGCTTGGGTTATCTTAGGCCTCCATACTTGTGAAGGGTTTCCCACATGAGGAGTTTGAGATTGATATGGCTCGAAGGGTGGATTGACATGATGAGGAGGATAGTACCAAGGGGTAGGCATGGACCAAGGTGAGTTTTCTGGAACATGCCAAGGCTAAAAATGTTACTCTATTTTTGATTTAAAGGAGAGTAGTGTACACCTTTTATACATTTCTGATATGTTCGTGGACCTTATGGCCTTCTCTGATTGAAAAATTAAAGTTTCTTCAAGCCACCCTCTACCCCTTGATATATAGTCTTTAGACTTGGAAGAGAGGGGCATTTATCAATTTCATGGTTCTCCTCACAAACAAATAATACCTCTACTACATTCAGTGGGAAATCATGTATATGGTGCCTCTTAGTGCATCTAGGAAAAACATAACCAGTTCCCTTTCTTCCTCCTCTTGTTTCTTCTTAATCTGCACAATTTCCATTTGTAAGGAAAATATATGGAACATTTCACTCTTGAAATCTTATACCATGTTCCCTATTTCATATTTGATAATTGTGGTAGAGGGAGAAGAATTTTCTAGGCCTTGAATAGACCTACCCTCCTTCCTTGTATCCCTAGAATGATCCTTAAATATTGTCTTAACATCTTCATCAAGGGTCACCATCAAATCCTCCATGATCCCCTGAAGAAGTACAAGCTTTAGTGACTCTGGGTCAAGGGTGCAATTAGATCTTCTATAGTTGAGTTAAAACCTTTCCTCATAATCCTCTAAGGATTCATCGGGTCCTAGGGTCATCTTGAAGCTCTCCTCTTTTGTGTCCCTTGATCTACAATTATCCTTGTATTTATGATTGAAATCTTGATGCATTTGATCCAAAGTGGTGATGTTTCCTCTTTCGAAGCTCATGAGCCAATGCAAGGATGCATCCTTGAGGGTGGAACGAAATAAATTTAGCTTTTTCTCATAAGAAGTGTAATCATAGGTTCTACAAACCAAAACAAAATAAAACATAAATGTATTATGGTCCTAAGAAGCTAGGTCATGGAAGTGTGGGAGATAAGTGGGGATTATGTTCTTCATTATAGCTTCCCCTTTGGTTTCTTTGATAGGAAAGAGCTCAGGTTTCCTTCTTTAAGCCATCTTTTGGGTGGGAGATGTAGGTTATTCCTCGCCTATGGTTTCTTAAAATATATCTAGTTTTTTACCTAAAGGGTTATATAATTACTCTATGGTTAGAGTATGGGGTCCACAATCACCAAATAAGAGTGATGGTTGACTGCTTGTAGGAGTGGTATTTTTTGGCAGAAAGTTTCCTAGGTTATCCCTAATCCTACGAGGCATGAAATAAATGTGTTATTGTTTAATATTTCTATAAAAAAAAGAACTGATGCCAATTACATATTTATGTCTTTCAGGAAATAAAAGGAAAGCAACTCAAAGCATAATCAACACCTACTTTGACACCTCCTCAACAATGGTGCCAAAAAATGATGAACCCTAGTATTGCAACAACAATGTTACAAATACCTAGCTTAACAAATTTCATTTATTAATCCTAGATCCATACAAACTTAAGAGGTGACAATGTTGTATGCACAATAAGTTAGTTTCTTCTTAAGTTTCTCTAAGGAAGTGTATCAAACCAAGGTATACAAAGACCATTTTGCACACTGAATATAGGTTTTGTAAGAAAGGAAATTCTAATATACTTGCAAGAAATACATAAAATGAGATTCTAATTTATTTTCATGAAATTTAAATGTTGCATAAAAGGAAAATCTAATCTACTTTTCAAGAAATTTAAATGTGCATGGAAGGAAATTTTAGTCTAATTGTAAGAAATGAAAACCAAAACCTATTGCAGAAAATAAACCTAATCTAGAAAGACAAGGTAATAGCATGAAATCAATCCTAAACTATTTAATTCGAAGGATATTCTATGCCAATGACAAAATTCAATAACTACCTCAAGAAGTGACAAAGTAAACTATCTCTATGCTATTAAATTCATGAACTCAATCACTAACACTAATTGCAAAAATAAATTGTAGAGATGAATTTAAGAAAGGTCTTAATTGGTCTTTGATCTTCCTCAAGCTTGGTTCCAAAGCCTAGGAGGAATTATGAAGGGCTAAGAGGAAAAAATAAAGATTAAAGAAAAATTCTAGTCAAATTTTGAGGGTTTCTGCGCAGTAATACATGATGTTACATGATTGCTACAAGATTTCCTTGCTTTGCTATGAGATTGAATCTGAGAGCATTTCAAGGGATTAAAATGTGATTTTAAGGTGATGAAGGGTAGTGGAAGGTGGGAGAATATTATGGGAGTCATTTCAAAGCCTAGTACTCCTTAGGATCCCATCTTGCACAAGGAGAGAATGAAAACAATGACTTCTAATAAATTTGTCCTTGGCTTTCTGTACGCAAACTGCTTGAAGAAGTTGATGAGGGTGGAAAGAGGGTACTAATGGTAAGGTTTTGATGGTTCTGAAACCACCAATATTTAAGGGGTATACCCAACACGTGGTCCTAATTATACCTCACATAATTTGGGATAGGATTACCATCCAGAATATGGTCCGGTTTCAGGTTTTTTAAAGATTTGGGTCGAATCTAACTGTTAGAAAGACAGAGGAATGTAAATTTACCTTCGAAAAGAAAGTGAGTGTGCCTGGTGAGTGTTCAATTGTAAGTGTGTTAAGGTTCTTCTACCACAGAGAGAGAAAATAAAGTGAGCCTCTAAGAGAGAGGTAATAGTACCACCCTAGTAGAGACACACATAACTATGAAGGATCTATCTAACATCTAGTGGAATAGTCCACAAAGATGTGACGATCAATAAAACCAATCACCAAGAAATATATGTCTAATATCTAGTGGAATAATTCACAAGGATGTGACAAAATAGTAACCATTACAACACATTCGCAATATGATAAGTACCAAAATAACTGAAATGGTTTAACTACTTTAGCACAGATGAAAGAAAACATGAATAACAAACATCCATAGAATAACATTACAAATATTCATAATCCATGCATGAAGAAGGTGTTGGACATGAGGTTTCTTATATTTAGTAAAATTTCCTAGACACATGTATACATGAACACCACTAGCTCCAATAGTGAAGCGTTGGAGCAACTCATTGCTCCCCAACAAAACTAGCTTATCTCTCTAATGCCTTGCAGGAGGAGCCAAGATAAGAAGTCCTTTGTTCATATAATGAGGGTGTATATATAACCAATGAGGTGATGCTTCACCTTCCTTGTGACTCTTTGACTACCCTCATGACTCTTTGACTTCCTATGACTTTTTTACTTTACATGAATCTTCATATTCTAAATGTGTATTTTGGACTTGCACTTTACAATACATTTTGAATAGATAGTTATATAATCCACAATGATGACGTGGCATATAAAAACTCATGACAAGACATGACATGAAAATTATGACATGGATTGATTGATGGGATGGCAAAGTCAAGCCACTTCTGCTACTTCTTGCTAAGTGTCTTCTTGAGGATGCTTTTCTATCCACCTCCTATGGCTTAGAGGTAAAGAGTCTTCAATGATATCAAGTCTTCAGTTTTGGTTGCAAACTAGTGTCCTTTTTTTCTTCTATTGATTGATCATCTTACATAATCAACTACATAGATGTCTTTCAACATGTTTCCCTTCTCCATATCCTTCTTCATCATCTTGTGATGGTATGATATAATACCTACATCTGTAATTCACTCATGACGAGACGACATAAGTTCGATAGAACCCCTAGTCTAAGATGACACATGTTGATTCACTTACTCAGTGAATGTGAAATTACATAGTTCAAGAGCTAAGAGGTGAAACTTGAGCCTTGATACTGCACAATGTGTAGTCTAGGTTGGATCGAGGAAGGAAACCACACAGTTTGGGATATCAGTGAGATACGCTGAGGGTTTGGGCACTTGTTTATTCCATCATGCAGTTGTAGGAGGTGAAGGAGGCTGGGTGACTATGCCATTGCGCAACTCAAGCACTTAAGGGCAGAGCTTGATGTCAAAGACTGTGCAATACACAATTAAGGCTAGGCTGGAGGGTTAGATTGTGCAGTTTTGGGGGCTAAGGTCTAGGCTTGAGCATTAGAACTGTGCAGTCCAAAATCTTAGGAGGTAGGAAATATGAATTATGTATTTAAAAGGGAAAAAACTACAGTTTGAGGGTTGGAACTATGCAATGCATAGTTGGGGAAGGTCGGATGAGGCTAAGTTGCTGGGAAGTTTAAGAAAATTGGCTAAGTGTGGGATCAATGAACTTATGTGATAAATGACATGACTTGACTATGACACACACTTAAACACTTGACATCACAACAACATACATCATATATGACACATAAACCACATATTTCCCTCAGTTTGACAACTTTTTGATAACTTACATCAAGTGTGACACCAAAGGTACACTTTGCAACAACCCTGATGACACTTGTGCAACAATGCTTAAAACTTTGCGATTGAGTTTGATGAATGTTTACATGGTTAGATAAACTCATTCACACAAAGATGACCCCTTGAAGATACCAAAACATGTTTCTAGAAATTATGCGAAAAGGTTACATTTTTCCTTTCTTGCAAAAGGGACCAAAACACTTAAATAAAACACATGGAATGGAATTCAATGTTTGCAATGACAAAATGCAAGACCAAGATAGGCTCCAAAATTTGGTATATGTACTTGGTGACACACTAGTAGAAATTTAGCTTCTCTATCTCATTAACTCATTCGTGTAGAGTCTCAGTTCCTCAGGAAGTATTCATTCATAGTGCAGTTCAGTTTGGATTCCTCACTTTCCCTATCAATAAACATGGTCCCCTTTGTACCTTTCTCAGTTGAGCACAAGCATAATATTCAACAATATTGTAATGTTTCAAATTGGAAAGGGTAGTGAAGTTTGTGAGCTTTAGGTTTTCAGAGTACACTTTTCATCTCTGGTGTTGCTCCATTGCGAGCAGGCCTAGACAGTATCCTAGCAAAGTCACTACAGGAACACAAACATTGCTCCACTACTAGCGAGCCTTAATAGTACCCCAACGAAGTTGCTTGCTTCCACTCTCTACACAAAAATACTTTCTCTTATTTTGCCTTTATTTATATATTTAAAGAGGATTGTACATTGACACTTATTCATTTTGTGGGTGGAAGAGGGATCCCAACTTATTGAGAGTAGGAGAGGTTGTTCCTTCAAAGAAGCATATAGAGACCTCTGATCGAGGTTTGCTTATTTATATTTCCCCTTCTCCTCATCTACTGATTGGATAAGCATGAAAACACCAAAACATAAGAACCAAGTGTGGCATAATGTTTACAAAATAGACACAAGGATCATGGTTTGACCAAAAATCTCCTTACGAACGGATCATATTTTGCATTGGAACTTCATCAACCAAAATATGTGACCCAAAACAAAGAACGTGGATGAAATTTAGCCAAATTTTGTGTTGCCACAAGACTCTTTTAAATTCAACCACATGAAAAGAAGCCATAAAACACATTTGCACATGATGCTTAATTACACAAACAAAAATAAAACAAGACCCACAAACAAACAAGAAAAAAGAGAAACTATGTACATACGGTAGGGCATAAGCCCAAATCAACATTAAAATTATTTTTTTAATTCTTATCCATTAACAAGAAGAGAGCCAATATTCCCATCTAGTGATTGCATACGAAATGTGTCTTGGATGAGATTTTCATGTACAATGAATGGTCTGATCCACAAGGTTTGGAACTTAGTTTGTTTTATTTTTCCCTCGTGAGCATTGTCCCACTTGAAGACTAAGTCACCCACACTGGATTCATTCTTCCCAACAAACGTTATTTTTATCCACTTCTTGATATGACTTTGATTAAGTGATTTTTTTTCTCTTTCTTTGTTCCTTTCTTCCCGCAACTTGTGAAGAGTGTCTATCCTACGTTGAACCAATAAGCATGGATTGCCCTAGGATTCTTGTGAAAGTTGAAGGGAAAGAAAGTAGATGTTTGGGGGTAGGATGGATTCTTTTACATACACCAGGAAGTAAGGAGAGGTGTTTAGAGAAGGTTTTGGCGTGACTCATTCAACCCATAAAGCATTCACCAAAGCAAAATTCCAATTCCTCTATTAAGAGAAAATGGTCTTCTTGATAATAGATATGAGGTTTTTATTTGTAGACTTAATAAGAAAATTTACCTACAGATAGTAGTTTGATGAATGTTTCAATATAATTCCATTTTCTAATGAAAAATCATATAATTTTAGCAATGAGAAATATGTTTTATTTTCAAGAATGAGTGAAGTAGAAATGTCGAACCTAGAAATGATGTTCTGCTTAAGGAAGATGATGATTTCCTAATCATTCACCAGTTTGAGTGGAACCACTTCTTTCCATCACATAATGTAGTCTAGAGTAGTGAGGATGTAGCAATGCTACTTTAACGAGTGTGGAAAAATTTCACCAATCACATCTAAGCTCCATTGTTGAAATGGTTCTTCCATTGCTATAAGATACAATGGGGTGACTGACCTCTTTCCTCTGCCAGCACACCTTTGACAGAACAAACAATTGTGAGCATAGTCATGCACATCTTTGAATAATCTCAGCAAATAGAAATTATCCCTCATAACCCTATGCATAATTGTGTTACCCATAAAGTGTCCCTCGGTTGGTGCATAATGGAGATCACACAATACTTTCTCTGAATTGTGTGCTTCCAAGCGTTTGAGAAAAACTCCATTATAGTGCTTTCTGAAAATCACCCCATGCACCAACTGATAAGATAATTCCTTGAGTTTGAGTGACCTCTTCTGTCATGTAGATGAGTGAGAGGGAAAGGTTCCTTGCTCAAGAAACGGGCGCACATCCATGTACCAAGGGTTCGCAATGGCAGTGGCGGAGGCTTGCTCAACATTATAGATTTTGATCTCATGCTCCCAACTGGACGAATATTATTCTTTCACATTTGATGCTTCTATTTCTAGCTAACAAACATGGTGGCCCTTGATTATATGAACAAGCTTGAATTCTAAGTCATAATCCTGTAAACCATCCATCCAATTTTCTCTTGAACAAACATAATCTTGTTGAACAAACAATGATCTAACTATTGGGTGCAACACAAAGATAATGCAATGATTCTTTAAGAGATAGGGCCAAAAGTGCTTCACCACCTTATAAACTATGTATCCATACTTGTTAATGGTGCGGCAGTTAAGTTTGGGTCCCTGAAGGCTGGCACTCATGAAATATATTGGCCACTCATTATTCTGGTCATCCTTATGAGTAATAACTATGACAAGAGAAGTATAAGAAGAAAAGTTGTAGAGAGGAAAATATTTGCTAAAATCTAGGCTATACAAAGTGGATGATTCTACAATGGTTTTATTAATATAGGAGAATTCATCCTTTTCTATTTTATCCCATTTGTATATTGTTTCCTCCTTCACCATCTCCTACATGGGTTTAACAATCTTAGCATAATCAAAGATAAACTTGTGGAGGAAATTGATCTTTCCCATGATGAACTACATATATTTCTTGTTCACTGGAAAAGGAATCTATATAATGGCTTTGACCCTTTTTAGTTCTACTTTAATCCCACGCTTTTCAATAATATGGCCCAAGAGATTTCCCTCAGACTCTGCGAAAATTCTATTTTTGTGATTAAGGGATATCCCATATTTGTGACATCACTCGAAATTTTTCTTCAAATGGCACAAGTGGTTAGATCTCTTCTTGGAAATCATTGTGACATCATCAATATATACCACTATTCTTTGTTGGATGAGTCCACTGAATGCGATGTCCATGGCACGTTGAAATTTCACACCGACATTAACCAACCCAAATGGAACTTATCTAAATGCGAACGTGCCCTATTTAGTGCAAAATATACCCACAAGTGGATTTCCCCAAACTTCTTCCTTACTAGGACGAAATTTGATACATAGGTAGAATGCCACACTTTATATATGATCCGAGCATCCAACAATTTCCTAAACTCCTTTTGAATCAGAGGCTAAAGTGTTGGGTGTACCTTTCACAACTTCTGTTGGAAAGGCTTGGCCCCTTCTTTGATTAGAATAACATGTTGTATTATTCGCATGTCATAAGTTTTGATCTCATCATACATCCACGTGAAAGCATCTTGGTACTGCTTGAGTAAGAGGATGAAAGCTTGCCACTTCTGTGGTATACTACAAGTACCAACATTCACAAATTTCATATCCTTCTACGTTCCTTTATTTTATCGTGTCAAAATGTTGAGCTATGGGCTTTTGCATTCACTAGCCCTAAAAAGTGATTCTGCAAGTCATACATCTTATCAAGTGATACCATACCCTTTTGCATTGGGTTTTCCTTATTTGCACAGGATGCATCGTACAACACTTCCTCATGCTCATCTTCATCGATAGTTGTGTCCTTGAATGCATCAACATCACCATAAAGGATAGTATCTGCTGGTCATCATTAAAAATACGTAAGTTAGTTATATTGTTAGGGATGGATGGTTTATAAAGAATCTCGAGAGAGAAATCATCCCTAAGTAGTGACAACCTAGCAACAACATTTGATAATACATCTGCAAATGTGTTACATATTCTAGGAACAAAAGTAATATTGAAAGCTTGAAAAGGAGAAATCAAATTCCATACCTCTTTTTGATACCTTTTAGATGAGGTGACACACAATGTATAGTATTACATACCTGTTGCACGAAAATTGTTGAGTCGCATACTACTTTGAGGACTACAACATTGAGGTCAAAGACGCTTTGCAAATCCAATATGAGTGCTTTATATTCCACAGTGTTATTGGCGCACTCAAATTCCAAGTAGCTGAAAATCAGATATTTTCTCGATGGTGAGTCTATTAAAACACAACTAGGTGCAAATTCCTCCTGTGCCTTATAACCATGAAAGTATGGTATCCAAACATCATATGTATAGGGACTATGTGCTGCACTAATACTACTATTACTACTACTACTAATTGTACAAATATCATTTTGGCCAATTGAACTAGGAAAGAGTTTCAACTGTGTGTTAGGTGGGATGGGGGATGGATGAGAAAGATAGCATGGAAGATCAGTTTCAAGAAAGTAATTTCTAAAGATAATATTTGTGAAATCCATTGACAAATTTTTCCCTTTGAAGGGAGTAACCGTGTGTTTCATGTATTTCTTTGAGTTCACTTAAATCTAATGATTCCTGTCCTTGTATGAAAGCAATAAATGTGGCCAGTACATAGTAAAATACCCTTGTAACTTGTTGGACTAGTCTATACTCAAAAATACATCGTATGCTTTTAGAATGTCCACAATTACTATATTTATACATTGGTGAACTCATTAGTTAGATGATAAGCAGGTAAACACAGTTTTGAGCTCACCAATTGCATGGACAAGAATCCGGTCCAGCTGAATAATATATGCATCTGTTTTATCCCATTTTTCATTAATTTTCTTTGCTCATGATAAAGAAATTACATTTATAGATGTACCAGAATCAACTAAGAAATTGTGCACATTATAGTTAAAAATTTCGAACATTAATAGAAATGGAGGGAAAAGTGTGTTTGCATGTAGCGTTAAAGAATTAAGTACATATTTGAAGGAACCAATGGATGTACCATATCTCTTCTGTGAAGAAGTGCCATTACCTGAGGCAGAATGCTCGAGTGTGTGGGCAAGTAGTTCCCACTGGCTCACTATCTTTTTCAGTTCGAAGAGTGAAATATTCACGTGAAATTTCTTCATCTCATCAACTATGTTATAACCCAATGCAACAGACATTTTGAAAGTGTATAGTGGAGTTCATTAGGGGAATTTTGAGGTCTAAAATGGGTGTTGTAAGAAAAATGTACTACCAAAATAAAATTTATAAGAACCAATAGGATCCAAGAAGATGATGTCAACCATGGGGGCTGATTCACCATTTTTGGAGTAAAAAGGTAAAAAGATTAAAAAGTAGTAAAATAACAAAATTACTTTTTCAACTCGAATTTTCAAATTATCTCTCTAAGGTTTTACCCGAATTTTGAGTGAGATTACATTTTGGATGCAAAATTTGATTCCTTATCCAAGGAGTACACATGTTTCATACTTTTGATGAACCTCGCTACATGAAAAATGAGAAATACATGAAAAATGTGATTGCAATCACGTTTTTTCATGTATTTCTCATTTTTCGTGTAGCAGGGTCCATCGAAAATATGGAACATAGGTACTCATTGGATGAGGAATTAAATTTTGCATCAAACAAGTGTTGCCACTCGAAATTTGAGTAAACCCATAGGGAGACAACTTGAAAATACAAGTTGAAAAAACAGTTTTTTCTTTTTTCCCTCTAAAATTTCATGATGTGAAATAATCTTATTTTATTATTTCCACTATTAATTTATAATTTCCTTAGGAGGCCCATTTTAGACCTCAAAATTCCCCTAATGGATTTATCTACTACCTCTATTGTGATGGTCTTATTTTTACTCTTTGTAGAAGTAATTTTCATTGTAGCCACGTTTCGATACTTGCTCTGATTGTTCTGGGATGAGTTGATGGGTGGTGTGATATTTCTTAGAAAATTCTATTTCAATTTCTGCTTCATCAACTCTTGTATGGAGGTTGACCCTTAACTTCTCAAGTTTTATCGAGTGTTCTTCTATTGAGTCAGGGCCTCACTCAGTGGTTGTTCTTCGACACTATTCTTCTTAGCTACAAAAACACAACTGAGTGTGTTTATTTCATGTCTGAAATTTGCAGTTTCTTTGGATGCATCATTCTCTTCCCTCTTTTCTGTAGGCTCAATCTACTCACCTTAAAGGAATGTATCAATAATTTGCACAAAATGAGCGTTCATGATGTGGTTCCATTGCGGGCATGTCTTCTTTCAATGATGCTCTTGATGAAACGAACATTACTAATCCATGCCCATATTTTCGAGATTAAGGAGACTTAGCCAACTAGTTTCTATTGCTGCAAGAGTTAGTATCCCTTCTTAGAATTTTTAATCTATGAGGCTTGCTACTCATGGTAGTCTCGCTTGAACGTTTTTTCAATTCTACCAATTCATTTGACAACAACTTGATAGTACAGATCAAGCTCTCAAGATCAGTTCCTTCTTTCTCCTTGTCCTTTCTTACAAACGTTTGAGACATTTTATCTATATGTTTGAAGTCCTTCATTTATTTGTCATCTGCAATGACTCCATTCGCACGCAAGTCCTTTTCAAGTGCGATTTCCTCTTCAAAATTTTCATGCAAAGCTAGATTCATAGTTCTTTTCATGAATTGTGCAATGCTTGTTGGTAAGGTAGATGTGAAATAATCGATGGTGATTGAGTCATGAGTGTTCATGTCTGCTAGAAATCTATTTAAGATACAGTTAAAACTTTGATTGAAATATTTCACTTTCTCTTTCTACTCCATTTTAAGAATGTCCATCTCTCTTAAAAGCATGGTGGGGGTTTTATCATCAACAAATTTCTCAAGAAACAGTTTCTTAAAATTGCTCCAATTCTAGATCTGTTAGAAAATTATATATTAGGGAGCAATGGAACACATAAAATTTTGCATAAATATAAACACAGAAAACACATAAAACAAGAGAGACATAGATATATGTGGTTCACCCAGTTTGGGCTACGTCCACGAAGAAATAGCCAGTCCTTCTTTTATTATATTATCTAGCAAACTGAAGAGATACAACCTACAACAGGTCTGCTGTAACTCCCTCTTCACTCTCAATTTCCTCTCTTTTCCTCACTTCGAATACAAATATCTATAGACGCAATAAAATTCCCTCATATATAGCGAGGGGTTGCCTTCTAGGGCAAAAAAACCTAAATTAAACATAACTTCTACTGTCGGATCATCCACCTAATGAACAGCCCAGATCGACTAGAAATTACTATATTTTTACAAGGCAATTTTACATCTATTTTTAGCTTCGGGGGCGCTGCCCCCGAACATCCGCCGAGGGACTGTTGGCCCTCGGACCCCCTAGCTGAGGGGGATTAGCCCCCCCACGTGGAGGGGTGTACAGTCTTCTTAGGGTATACATCCATCTGAAACCTTTGAATACAGAAGATAATCAGGCTCCACACCCAACAATCTCCCACTTGGAGACTGATTATAGCAACTCCACCGCTGCTTCATTTGCTAGACAATGATTCCACTTTGGACTTGGTTGTTTCTCATCTTCTTCATCATACTTGAAGACAAATTGAAACTGAGCAAATTCTCAGTTTCTTCCTAGTTACAACTTTTGTTAACATATCTGTAGGATTCTGGCTAGTGTGTATCTTTTCCAACTTCAACTGTCCATCTTCCAATGCTGACCATATGAAATGGTACTTGAGCTGTATATTTTTAGTCTTGAAATGAAATGCAGAGTTCTTTGCTAGATGTATGGCACTCTGGCTGTCACTTTAAAACCTGCCCAACTCCAACTTTTTACCCAATTCATCTAGAAACCTTTGTAACCAAATCATTTCTTTACTAGCCTTTGTAACAGCAACATACTCTACTTCTATTTTTGAAAGTGCAACAACACTTTCAATTTTTGAAACCCAACTTATATTTGTTCCACCTAAAGTAAATACATATCCTCTAGTGCTCCTCCTGTTATCTTTGTCACTTGCCATATCTGCATCAACATATCCCTGTAGAGAAATGCTTAAACCACCAAAGCATAATGCTTGATTTGCGATACCTCTCAAATGCTTGAGAATCCACTTCACTGCCATCCAATGTTCTTTTCTTGGATTTTTCATGTACCTGCTTACAACTCCCACTACATGTGCAATATCAGGCCTTGTGTAGACCATTTCATACATTAAGCTTCCAACTGCTGATGCATATGGAACTTTAGACATATGAGCCATTTCTTCCTGAGTCTTGGGACACGCCTCCTTACTTAATTTGAAATGGCTAGCCAAAGGTATACCAACTGGTTTTTCATTCCACATATTAAACCTTTTCAACACCTTTTCTATGTACTCACTTTGAGACAATGCTAATTTGCAATTCTTCCTGTCTCTAGTTATTCTCATACCAATGATTTGTTTTGCAAGACCTAAATCCTTCATTGCAAATGAGTTTGCCAATTTCCTTTTGAGCATATTTATTTCCTGCATGTTAGAACCTGCAACAAGCATGTCATCTACATACAATAACAATATAATATAGCTGCCATCATTTTTCCATTTGAGATAAACACAATGGTCAGAGTGACATCTATTACAACCTTGTTCAAACATAAACCTATCAAATTTTAGATACCACTGCCTTGGAGCATGTTTTAAGCCATACAAGCTCTTCTTCAACCTACACACTAATTTCTCCTTCCCTTTTACCTCATATCCTTGTGGTTGCTGCATATATATCTCTTCCTCCAAATCCCCATGGAGAAAGGGTGTCTTTACATCTAACTTCTCAAGATGTAAATCTTCAGTAGCTGCTAGACTTAGAATAGTTCTTATTGAAGTCATTTTTCACAATAGGAGAAAATATCTCATCAAAGTCTATACTCTTTTTCTGTGCAAACCCTTTCACCACAAGTCTAGCTTTATACCTTTTTCTACCTCCATCTTCTTCCTTCAACTTGTAAACCCATTTATTCTGCAATGTTGTTTTCCCTGCAGGCAACCTAACTAGGTCCCAAGTCTGGTTATGTGCTAAGGAGTCCATCTCTTCTTTCATGGCTTGCTCCCACTTCTTCCTGGTTTCTACCTGCACTTCTTCTTCATAACATTCTGGTTCATCAGAATCAGACAACAATACATAATATAATGAAGGAGAGTATCATTCAGGGGGTCTACTTATCATGGTAGATCTTCTAACACCACTTTTAGGTTTTTGAAGTGATTGTTGCTGTTGTGGTTGTTGTTCTAGTTGTCGATCATTATGACTTTCAAGCACCATCACTTTTCCTGTGATATCGTCAAGCACTGTGTATTCTTTGTTTTCTTTTCCTGCAATTGATACTTATACAAGACCTTTTCATTGAATATTACATCTCTGCTCCTAATGATTTTGTGATTTTTATAATCATATAAGCGATAACAAAAATCATTAACACTATATCCAATAAAGGTACATTTCTTTGATTTTGCCTCAAGCTTTGTTCTATTTTCTTTATTAATGTGGACAAAGGC
>APFE030708033.1:2816-14835 GCA_000404065.3 Pinus taeda
TTATTCTTTATTATGAATGAAATTAATCACTTGTTTGATGAGCCTCCCAATTTTTATAAGTATACAGAGGCAGATGAGACCATAGAGTCAATTTTGAGGCATCAATTGCCCACACAAGAAGTCTGGAACAGTTTGATACAATTACTGCTAAACCGAAGCCAGTAATTATGTTTTCTCCTTTAGAAATATATAAATTGTCATGCACAGGAAGATTTTTGATATGTCAGCACGCATGCGGAGAGAGGCTGAGCCAACTCAGCAAAACCATTCGGCCACCACAGCAGCACTAACAGTCACAGATGACAGGGCCGAAAAGCTACAGGAGGACAGAGCTGCACAGGCACGTCATTTAGCATTTATAATAAAGCATTCAACCGACTCAGTGAGCTTCAAAGATCGAAATCTTCTGACAGGAGTAAATAGCATTTATGTTGTATTAAAGGCTGTAATAACTTCTTATCTACTATTTCTGTACGAGTTAAAGAAGATATTTTATTTCTCAGATGACTCAATGCCTGATATATTTTGTATGAAACACTTCTATATATTCCCCCTCGCATGAGTTAGCAGGGGTTGGATGTTGGATATTATTGATCTTTTCTATAGTTTCTCTTACTGTAAATTCTCAGAGAAGTAATACAAAGGCGGTGGAATTTCCAAAACTCTGTGTTGTTGATGCATTGTGGTGTTTAGCTGAGAGTTACAGGATTCCTGCATGTTTCATGGCACAATAAGTTTTCCTTACAACTCTTTGTTATGTGTTTTGTTATCATTCATATCTCTTTCATGTGTCTGTGCTTTACAGTAAATGGCAAGGAAAAAGAATAGTTCCGGGATTTAATCACAGATTACCCTAAACTCAATCTAAGCTATTATAGGTGTTTTCTTCAGTTATAGTAATAAAGGTGTAATTCTTAAATGCTACCCTTTCACGCTATATCTTTCACAATGATTATTGTTTTAGGAATTCAAGTTTTGCTCCTGAGGAATATATCTCTTTCTCACACCCCAGCTTAGTGGAAAATTCTTAATTGCTTTTCACTGGTTGTTTCATTCCACCATCATAATTTCAAGTTTGTTTCATGAAGTATTTAAATGGCCCTGTAACTCCAGCTGCTCAAATTCAAGATTTCAACAACCAATAGCCACAGACTCCATTGCCCAATGGACTAACATTATCTGCAGATTTCCACTTTAGGTACAGAAAGATATCCTTCCAACCAAACATAAACCAAAACCCTTACTTCATAACTAGCCTAAAATCTCCATAGAACAGAGACAAACCTTACAGAGAGAGCCCTCTATGATTACAGCTGGGCTAGAAGCTGTAATCCAAAGATTGGTTAGTGGTTACCCCGGCCGTATTCCCTTGGGAGTCATAGGGAACAACCTGGGTGTTAACAGCTAGCACATGGTCTAAGTCCGGAAAGACAACTTGTGAGGGGAGTGAAGCAAACTAACATGCACAGGCTGACAAGACACTAAGAACCATCTAAAGCCTATATGTTTCATGGTGCAATACATGCTTCTGAAGATGATTGGTAGGGATGCTCTAAAATGAAGCTAAGGAAAAAAGTTTGAGGGTGTTTGTAGCCGCTACAATATTTTCTAAGTACTAGTTCTTAATGATTGTCTCTAGTGTATGAATTAGTCCATGTACCCATTCTTGTTGTGGAATCTCCTTCCATGTTGTAGTGCATAGCTAGATATGCTTCCTAGGATTAGTTTCACCATCATACGTTATCTCTATCTTTGTATCTATCTATCCAAACCTTATCCACATCAATATTCAACATTCCTGCCAACCTCCAATATTCTTGTTGTGTGCATTCCACTATCCAAAAAGGGTATCTTTTAGGGCTATATCCAAGGCTGGCAACCTTTGATTTTATGGAATTTGTTCTTCATATTAATCAATAAAAGTATTTACATCACCTAAACCATCATAAGAAGGTAGGTTACATACCTCGGATGTCATACAACGAACTGATTTGGTAATTCTTGCATAGTTCCTTGTGTATACTTCATGCAACCTATTCTACTAGTTTTCCAAATCTTCTTCGAAGTATGAGGTACAAGAACTATCACGCTACCAAGTCAACTTTCCTTCTATAGTAGGTTAACCCGATCATGTTCCTTTGCTTTCATTTGATAGATATTATCTATATCAGTTGCACAATATTCTTCTCTAACTGGTTCTGTATATCTTACTCCTTCTGATGGATCCAAGGGAACAATTAATCTCATATTGATTCCTTCAAATATCATTTGTATCTTCTTTATATTAATTATAGCCATATTGTCAAATGCCCAATCAATTCCAAGCAATGCAAGATAAGGTTTATTGTCATCGATGATCTCTATTACTTCAAAATTAGCAGTAGTGCGAACTCCTTCAATATTCATTGTGACACCTGGTAGTCTTCCCAAAGGAAAGATATTTTGTTGATTATCCATCCTTAATTGGATAGGTGACCATTCTAGCTTTGCCTTACAAATTAATTCGCATGTCTATTTTGTCAAGACATTAAAATCAGATCCCAGATCGAGGATAACTTGATCCATCTCATCTACTCCTATCTACGCACTAAGCCTCATCTATATTCTAGTTCTCTTTTGTCGATGCAAATTATTTACTGCACGTATCTCACTTCACGATGTTTCTTTAGATGCACAAGTATTTATCAACTCCTGAAGCCCTTCTAAAACCTTTTGATCTCTTAACAATTTCATGTAAGTCTTCAGAAAATACATTATAATACCTTCTTGATTTGTTGAATTCTGGCCCTATGTCAAAGCTCGATCATGCATTGGAGCTTGCTCCTTTTTTGAAGCTAATGACATGTCACAATTACTTTTCTGATTAGGCTTTGGCTATGCACTAGATGTCGAAGCTCCATCATCCATAAAACTTTTCTTTTCTTCCATAAATACTTATTTTTCTTTATGGATGTCAAAACAGGAACTTTCTCAATAGTCTTTCTAACCCATGTACTTTCAGATTCTTTCTTCTCATCTTCTTTATCACTTCTGGTTGCAGCTCCACTTCTAGTGACAATACTAATTCGAGGTTCATCGATCCTCCCTTCAAAAGTCATTATTTGAATATTCTGTGTCAGATGTTGAGTCCTCTTTTCTTGCATCTTCACCATATGTACATAGCATTCTTCAATTACATAGTCAAAGGATTACAATACTTACATGTCGTTGTAGGGTTTTGAAAATCTCTCAGAAGATGACCTACCTAGCCACAATTATAGAAAATGATTTATCAACATCATCGACTAGCTTTAGCACCTCGACCTCTTCCTTGGTAGCCTCCTCGACCACCAAAGTTTCCACTGTCTTCATGTCCATGTTCTTCTACTTGCATTCTATAAGTGTTAGCACCATGCTTCATCATTAGTTCGTAAGCTTGATAATTATTCTCACCATTTCCTACTGATTTACAAAATTTGCAATATAGGTTCCTTAGAGTCTACACATATTTCTGTAACAGGTAGTAGTCTTCTAAACGATGTTGACCTCCAGTCTTACATATCTCGCACCATAGGCTGTATCATGCATTTAAGGTAATTCGTGCCCCATTAGCCATGTAATCCATGAAGATATGACATTGTTCTTTAGCATGGCCCTCCGATCTATACTTTGTACACCATACTTATTCTCTGACTTCTTTTATTTTCTTTATATCTTGTAATTGCATGGTTAGGTTCACCAGCGGACTTTGAATCTATTGCAAACCTACATTAGTATCTCCTATAGGTGAAGTTTCCAACTTCATAGCAATCTGTAGAGCTTCAACTTGACTTGTTATCTTTTGTTGCGTTAATGGTAATTTGATATGTGGTAACAACACAACTATAAACAATTCTTTATGTTTTTGTAGAGCTATGTCAGAGATCACTTGATTCAATAATACCTAAAATCTTTGATCAAATTCCCATATAGACTCAGCAGGTATTTGTTTAATTTCTTCCGACTCAGCGATGCATTGTGACTCAAACTTCGACTTCTTAAATTCTCTAATCAGCACTTCTTTAATATCTACAAATGTTTTGATATGATTATTTGAATACTTCATATACCATGTCAATTCTCTATCTTAGAATGTCGTAATGAGCTATGCTTTCATTATACTTTCATCATTGATCTCCTCCATGGTCCATACAACTTCACATAAAAACCAAAACTGTTATGGATCCTCTGATCCAGTTCCCTTGAAGATAGGTAGCTTAATATCATCAACCATATTTCTTCTTGTAGGGGGAGGGAGATCATTCAGGGGAGGGGATAGGCATAGAGGGAGTAGGGGGAGAAGGGGGAGATCCAAAAACACCTTGACTATTATTGGATTCTAGCTTCTACAAATTCTCAGGCTAGGAGGGTGAATGTTGCGAAGTTACCTAGGGTTTATCAGGGTGGATATATTCTCTTTCACTTTTAGATTCACTCAATAGAGGACTATACTCAGTCTCTACAAAGTTATTTGGGTCTTGTCCATAAGCTCTGTTTTTGGTATCTACTGTATATCTCTTTTCACTTCACGTTACTACAATCTCTAGCTCAGATTTATTCTCTATTCTTCCAAACATAAGTAAAAGAGAAATCTAATTTCATTCGTAAAACTCTTTTTTCACATACAAGCATATTAATCCAATGTTCAAAGACTTCAAATACTTACCATGCGGTCCTTTAAAGAATTATTATTCCACTTCACTATAGGACATAGTAGATTCTACTCCCAGATGTTATCAATCCAGAAATCAAAATTCATTGAAATCCTATTGTCAGTGCTCTTGAGATATTATATTATATTATTTTAGGATTCCATATTGTAAGTTCTCCATCTTTAAAAGAGTTCTTTCTTTTAGTCAATGTTTATATCCACTCATATAGCTCGACAGGAAAATATGGAAAGAAAATTTCGTATTGATATGAAAAAATATACTTTTGTAACCAAGCTTCATATGTCAGACGAGTGTTTCGGTTCTCTTGATCTACAAATTCTTGCTCTTTTAGTTCTAGCCAGTCTTGAATCTCTTTCTTTGAAAGTGTTAGGTCCCTATACTACTAGTTTAGCCCCTTATTGTTATTAGTGAAACCCCCTTATTATATTTTTGTGCCCATGTAGTCCCCATATTGTTATTATTGTGCCCCATAGAAGCCCACTATTATTATTGTTGTGCCCTTACATAATTATTGTTATCTCGGCTCTGATTATATTGTGACCCCTTAGACTCCTATATATAGAAAGGGGGTTTTTTTATTTGTATCATCCTGGAATTGTTCATTTGTGTAATGCAAAGGAGGTTTCCCCCTCACAGAAGCGTATTTTGAAGTCGTTGATCTATCTCTTCTTTTTTTTTGTGATTTGGTTTCATAACATTTGGTATCGGAGCTTTGGATTCTAGGGATTCGCTGCTTCAAATAGGTCATCATGACATGTTCACTATAAAAAAGAAAAATTGTTTCAGAACCTCAAATTAAAACCCATTTATGTTGGAATCTTGATGAACCTTGTGTCAGAATTTTAGATCTTGTCTCACTATATTTTAGGATATAATATCCAAGGACATTAGGGTTTTTGCAGGCTCCTGAATTGCATCTCAAATAGGTGACCTTGGGAAAATCATCATAAGGTTCTCTCTGAGCATCAAATTCAAATTTCGTAGAAAGTGACAGAAATAGGACGTACTGTAGTTTTTCAGGTATCATTTTCAAGGCCGAAGGTTGGAACACTGACACGTGGTACTTCAAACAATTTGCTCTATGGAACTAATCTATAATCAGGTCATCGTGGGATATTGGACATAACTCTTTCTTAAAGAATCAAAATGCAATCATACCTATGGGTTTGGAAATATGACTTAGAGGGATACCACAAGACAAAATTTTAGAACTTGGATATCCAAAATTATAGGGTTACAATCATTTCAAGATCAAGATCCGAAAAGAAAGGAAAAAAGATCCAAGGAAGTTTGATGGCAAGGATCCGGTAACTTGGATACTATAGATGGAGAAATATTTTGATCTACATGATGTGAAACTGTTACAAAAGGTACATATTTCATATTGATATTTAGAGCCAAAACAGTTTGTATCGTATAGAGGGCTTTGTTCTTGTAAACCACTTATCATTTGGTCAATTTCCATGGAGGAAATGATAGCACATTATGATGATACAAAGAGCAACACCTTCTTTAGCCAATTGATAAATCTCAAACAAAAGGGTTCAATGGAAGAGCACATTGAGGACTTCCAAAAATTGAATATAAGGGTAAATGATATTCCGGAGAAGCAAAGGATTGATGTCTTAATAGGGACTTTAAAGGATAAAACTCAACATGAAGTTCATCTTTGGGAACTTTATTCATTAGAGAAGGTATTCTGGTTGGTAATACAAATTGAAAGAGAAATTATGGCAACAAGGAATACTACCACTCACAATTATAAATATGGAAGTGTTGTTCCTCCTAGCCTTCCACAACCTACAAGGCTGATACCAAAAAAATTGGAAGAAAAAAGAAAAAATGGTCTTTGTTACAATTCTGATAGAAAATACACTAAAGGTCATAAGTGTGCTGAGAAGAAAATATTTTACATAGATTGTGAAGAGGAGGAAGAAAAGGATCAAGAAATGACAAAATAAGAGGATATACGTGAGGAACCAACCCCAGATAAAGAATAAATAAATTTTACCATATCTTGTAGTGCATTGGTAGGAATTATCACTCCCCAAACTCTCAAGATAGATGGAAAAACAAAGATAGTGAACAAATGTTTGAAAGGATATCTTCGTTGCTTTGTATCTGATAAACAAACACAATAGGTCAAGTGGTTGCCTCTAGATGAATGATGGTATAACATTTCAACAAAAATGACCTCATTTATGGCACTTTATGGATATCATACACGATCCATCACATCATCATTAACAGAAAATTTTAAGGTTCAAGTAATGGAAGATCACATCAAGCATCAACAACAAGTTCTCCAACTCTTAAAGGATAACCTCACTTTGGCACAAAATCAAATGAAATAACATGCATATCAACATCACAGTGAAAGAATTTTTGATGTAGGTGATTGGGTATTTTTACGACTAAAACCATGCAAACAAATGTCCCTTAAGAAACCTAAGAAGGAAAATAAATTATCACCAAAGTATTATGGTCCTTACAAGCCGCTGTAAAATATTGGCACTATGGAATACAAATTGGAGCTTCCTACATCTTCTCAAGTGCACCCAGTTTTCCATGTTTCATGCTTAAACAAGGTTATAGGTGAGAAGCTCCCAGTTCATACTATATTTCCAGAACTTGAAGAGGAAGGAAAATCATATCGGAACCTGAAGAAATCATGGAAATAAGAACCCAAAAACTACGAAATTGATCAATTTCAGAGTATCTCATAAAGTGGAAGAACTTAACTGCTGAAGATTCCACATGGGAGGATGATAATTTTATACAGAAGCATCCATAGCTACTCAAGTGCCGAGGACATCACTTCTTAAAGGGGGGGGGGAATGTTAGGTCCCTATACTACTAGTGTGTCTACTTATTGTTATTAGCGCAACCCACTTATTGTATTTTTGTGCCCATGTAGTCCCCATATCATTATTATTTTGCCCCATAGAAGCCCAATTTTGTTATTGTTGTGCCCTTAAATTATTATTGTTATGTCGTCTCTAATTATATTGCAACCCCTTAGACTCCTATATATAGAAAGGAGGTCTTCTCATTTGTATCATCTAGGAATTGTTCATTTGTGTAATGTAAAGGAGGTTACCCCTCGAAGAGGCTTATTTTGAAGTCATTAATATATCTCTTCTTCCATTTTGTGAGCTAGTTTCATAACAGACAGGTTACACATCCACATCTCCATCAAACAAATATCGGTCCTGGAAATGAAACCATTTATTGGTTTGGTTTGGGCTGACCCAGGTTCGATCTATATTGCGCACCAACAAAACCATCAATCGTTGGTGTAGAAATTTCGAATAATATGACACTTATTCATAGAGATTATCCTGATTATACATTATTTGCATAATCATGCACAATACATAACCTCCTCTACGTTGATCATCAATTTTGCAATATTCAGAAACAATCGCATGTGCACATTGAAGCATCAATCACACATATCAACACAGTATACCATGGGGAAAGCATACAGCTGAAAGCCCCCAACTATTTGTATATTATATTGATTGAGAACATGTAAAAATACATAGTACAATACTCCTCGCAAGTACTCAGTACTATCTCCACCTATTACACACAAACTAGCTCAGATCTGAATCAATCACTGGCTCAAATCTCCTCCGATGCTTGCCTGCCTCCACTGCGCAATATCGCATGAGAATACTGATGAATGAATGATCCAAATTCGTATTTCCCTTGTATATACCACGCAATCCTCATTGGCAATACTCAATCCATGCATGTGCAAATCTCATGCACAACTATAGTCACAACTGACAGCTGTCTTGCCCTTTCACTCACCTCTAACACTTGTCTCAACTGAACTGTCCATGCACTAAGTTAACTGATGTATTCTTTAGTTGATTTATGAGTTAATAATTAGTGAACTAATTAATAATTAATTCACACCACTCATCACTTAGTCTATTGATTACTTAGACTAAATACAACTAGTTCAACTAAGTCAAACTGAACACAACTCCATCAACTCCTCATCCAACTCCATAGAACTCAATCACTGAAATCCTAACTGAAGTCCTCCATGAAATAGCTCAAGTAACCCACAAGAAAAGCTTATTTCCTTCTGGTAGTTGCATGTGCCACATTTGTAGCTCGAACTGAAGTGCTCCAAGAGAATAATATAATGTTTATAGTCCAAATATTATTAAGAGCTAATAATATTCGACTGTTCTATTTTTAGCCTAGCAGTCTAAAAATAGACTCTGCCCATATGTCTAAAAATAGAGGTCCATGTATTTTTACCAACATGACCAATCATCCATAAATAGCATCCTGCAACTCATAGACCATGATCCACATGTCTAAAAATAGAAATAGTCTAAAAATAGACTTTGTGCCAAAAATAGCCTACGGGACCACTTAGTGAAGGCGACTTATTTTCACTAAGCTCCATCATCTAGTTGCATTCTCAACACTCCCTCTCAACAAGATATGGATTATCTGCAACCCCTATCCTATCTCAGTGGTACTCAAATTTTCTCCTGGTGAGCGCCTTCGTCAAGATATCAGCATCCTGATCCTCCGTGGGAATATATGAAAGTAAAGTGATTCTCCATTGCACAAAATCTTTGATATGATGGTACCTGATGTTGATGTGCTCTATTGGGCTCCCTACCCAATATGCATTTGGGAAGCCACATAGCTTCACCTCATCCTCCTGACTGTACCAAGATCCATATCCCGATGTGCCTCTGTTGAGCCTGCACACATGAGACTCGGTCCACTTGCTCCAACAACACTTGGAACAAAAACACTCCTAACTGACCTGTTTGTTGGGATAGGAACATACTCTGATGATGAAGCTCTACTTGCTACTGACAAGTGCTCCCTCTCTGACATCTGCGCTACTGCAACATATCCATGCATCTCACACCATTGCACACCTCTCTGTGCCACCTAGCACTATGCAAAACACTTGTGCCTTTCGCATTGCTGCAGCCTGCTAGCTATGCATTGTCCTGGAATTCCCTACACTGTTGCTCTCTCTGCTGCTCCATCCACATCTATCTCTACCCAATTAGTCAGTTCTTGCTACTCCACATCGAGGCTCCTGTAGCAAGGTCTCGTCCAAGAGGTTGGGTACCTCAAGAATCGTGCCCCTCCTCCTTGGGACGATCACTCTATATTGCCCCACCTCCTACCTAGAGGTATGGTTGCATGTGATCCCTCAGCCCACTTGGCTCGAAGTTTCCCCCTACTGGAGGTCTCTGCATGAGTAGATGTCTCTACTCGATCTCCACTCAGCTTCCCTATGTTGTTGGTGCTCCACAACCTCCTGAAGATGTTGCCACCAATCGTGGCTCCTCCACCATTTCTGGACTTCTTGCTGGCTTTGCAGGTGCAGAGGTAATACCCTCCCTCTCAACCACAAGTCTCCATTAGTTGCCTTGCTGCGCAAGGCTTTGCATGCATCTTGAACCTCAAGAGCATACAGGTTCTTGACCCGTGAGCCAATCTGCTTCACCTGTCTAGTGCTGATGTGTCTAAGGAAAACCTTTCCCTCTCTGAAGACTACATCATAGCCTCTATCTCCCAGCATCACGATCAACACCAAGTTTCTCTTCAGTCCTGGTACATACTTGACATCAATTAAGGTAATTCAAGATCCATGCTCCCTCTGAAAAATAACCGTGCCTACACCTGAGACACTATACTTATCATCATTACCCAATGCTATGGGTATCTGGAGATATTTCTCCTCTAAAGTACTAAACAAGCTCTTATCGTCAGTCATGTGGAAAGAAGCTCCACTATCAAGAAACCAACCACTTCCCACCATGGATGAAACCATGCATGCAAAGAGTGTGAAATCCAACTCAAACTGTGAAGCAAGTGCCTCACCTTTAGATCCCTCCCTAGATCCCTCCTTAGATTTCCTCTCTGGTATTCCACTTGATCTCCTCTTGCACAAGATCCGACCAAAGTCTCTCCCATCCTGGAAATTTCTCCCGACCATTGACAGAGTCTTGATAGGAATGCCAACTCTTTGGAAGACCAAGGAGAGCCAAGCTCACCAAGTCCCCTCATCAATCTACAGTCACACCACACTTCAGCTCATCCCGACATTGGGTGAACTTCGTTGAGACACTGGGGCAATACTAATCTCCATTCTCACACTTAGAATGTTTCTGAAAGTTTATCCCTTGAAGTTGCCATTCCACCAGCTCAAAACTCAAACCGCTTTCCGATCTAAAATTCATGAGAACAAAGTATTTCTCGTACAGAGATCGACTGTATGGGCATTTACCGGATATCTCACCTTCCAAAAGAAGGATGAATCCAGAAGCTACCTGGCCCGATTACAGACTCTGCCTGAAGAAATAAAATGTAAACATTTTCTGAATAATAGATCCGATGATCAATCCTCGCTTTGATATCTTGTAGAATTTTTCTACAAATCAACCAGCTCTGATACCATGTAGAAATTTTGAATAATATGACACTTATTCATAGAGATTATCCTGATTATACACTATTTGTGAAATCATGCATAATACATAACCTCCTCTACGTCTATCATCAATTTTGCAGTATTAAGAAACAACCGCATGCGCACATTGAAGCATCAATCACACATATCAACACAGTATGTACCCGGGGAAAGCATAAAGCTGAAAACCCCCAACTATCTGTATACTATATTGATTGAGAACATGTAACAATACATAGTACAATACTCCTCACAAGTACTCAGTATTATCTCCACCTGTTACACACAAACTAGCTCAGATCTGACTCAATCACTGGTTCAAATCTCCTCCGTTGCTTGCCTGCCTCCACTACGCAATCTTGCATGAGAATGGATGAGAATGAATTGATCCAAATTCGTATTTCCCTTGGATATACCACGCAATCCTCATTGGCAATACTTAATCCATTGATTGTGCAAATCACATGCACAACTATAGTCACAACTGACAGCTGTCTTGCCCTTTCACTCACCTTTAACACTTGTCTCCACTGAACTGTCCATGCACTGAGTTAACTGATGTATTCCTAAGTTGATCTATGAGTTAATAATTAGTGAATTAATTAATAACTAATTCACATCACTCAACACTAGTGTATTTTTTAGTTAGACTAAATATAACTAGTTCAACTAAGTCAAACTGAACACAACTCCATCAACTCCTGATCCAACTCCACAGAACTCAATCACTAAAGTCCTAACTAAAGTCCTCCATGCAATAGTTCAAGTAACCCATAAGAAACACGTATTTCCTTCTGGCAGTTGCATGTGCCACATCTGTAGCTCGAATTGAAGTGCTCCAAGAGAATAAGATAATGTT
>APFE030708039.1:3451-45116 GCA_000404065.3 Pinus taeda
AATTTTTATTCATGAACAATGTTGAATGTTTCAAGTGTCATGACATTGGGCATATGGCACGAGATTGTAACTTGACATGGGCTCTTACACAAGCTAGACCCATGCAAAAGAAGAAAGTTACACAAGTATGGAGAAAGAATGAAAGGCAATCTGAAAAACCCTTGAACTCCCCAGTGGATCTAAATTCGTTTTGAGAAGAGTCTCCCAAAAGAAGACAAGCACGCATTAAAGGGGAGCTTGTAATTTTTTGTTGTTGAACTGTTTTAACAGTCACTCTTTGATGAAGACCTCTTATAAGGGAAAAATATGAAGTTAAATCTGCCATAAAAGCAGAGAAGACAAAGGGGCAGTGCTCAAATGTGAATTGCAGCAGTGCAATAAGAAAAGTATGCAAAGTATGGAGACCCTCACAGGAGTGGGAAGATAGAACATAAAACAACAATTTTTTGAATTTTTTGTTATGGGGCACATGCATTGAAATGCATAGCAATGGAAGGTAGTTTCCTTCTATGTAATGTGAGAGAACATACTCACAGCAGGGTGAGTACAATACACAACAGTAAAAAAAGGGTAATTTTTTTCTTCATATGCAATGCAGCATGCAAAGAAATGCATAAAGAGAAACAGGGACAAAAGATTTTTAATGCACATGTGTGAATGATAATGTGTGGCAGTAGAAAAATGAAAGGAACTGCACAACATTTCATTGTGAAAAAAAATGAATGAAGACTAAGATTGTGTGAAGCAAGGTTGTAAAAAGAAAAGGCAACAGCCCGTGTTAATTTTTTGTTGTGTGGAGAATGCAGCGCAAAACAGCGTGAGAATGATTTCTCTCTATGTGCAAGTAATGGAGAGTAAAGAGTTAGTGTATGGGCACACAGGAGTATGATGAAACAAAAGGCAACCACAATGCAAATTGCAGAGGCAATGCAGCAGCAAATAAAAACCCAGGGATGACAGAGTCTATGGTTATGGGTATGGACAACAGTGCATAAGAAAAGGCAGCAGCATGATGGAAGGAAGGAGAAGCACAGTAGTGCGAAGAAAATGAAACCAGAACTAAGAGAGAGTGCAGAAATGTGTTTTTACATAGCAATGCAAATAAGAAAGTGCAGCAGCATGAAGTTTTTGTTGAAGAAATGAAAGGTAATGGACAGCAGCAGATGTAAAAGAAATTTTTTCCTTTACAACAGTTAATGTAAGTATAGTGAATGTGTTGTTCATTGAATTGAAATACAATATATGCAACATCGGTGAATGTAAGAAATGTTTACACACACAACAGTGTAAATTTGTAAGGTGGGACAAAGTAATTGTTCCAGAAAAGACAGAGTATTATGTCTTTGAAGAATGCACAGCAATGCACAGTTTGTAAAGAAATGTAAGTGAAGTACAACAACACAACAACAAGCGTAGACACAGCAGTGTGGGGTAGACGCAGCAAAGAAGATGGCACAACAGTGCAACAGAGAATATGCAGCAGCATAAAAGAACAATGTAATGAGTATGCACAACAGTGCAATGAATGTTTTGTTTTGAAACTGCATCTAAAGCAGTATTTGGTAGCAATCCCTCCGTGAGAGGAAGTGAAGTTCTTAGTGAATCCCTCTGTTAAAGAGGAAGGTGCTTTTTAGCACAGTGTCATGGTAAATCCCTTTGTCAAGAGGAAGATGCTTTTTAGCATACACATGGTAAATCCCTCTATCAAGAGGATGATGCTTTTCAGCATAGTCACACGTGAATCCCTCTGACAAGAGGAAGGTGTTCTTCAGCACATTGTTATGGTGAATCCCTCTGTCATGAGGAAGGTGCTCTTAAGCACAGTTTCAAGTTAATCCCTCTATTAAGAGGAAGACTATTTTGTTGTTTGTGGAACTGCATCTGAAGCAGTGTTAGTGAATCCCTCTGTTAAGAGGAAGATTTTTTGCCTTTGGAGAATCCCTCTGTGAAGAGGAAGATGTTTTTTTTGGCATAGACAGGTGAATCCCTCTAGTTTAGAGGAAGATGCTTTTCAGCATAGACAGTGGTGAATCCCTCTGTTAAGAGGAAGACTCTTTTGTAACAGCACCATGTCAAGGAGTTGAGGAAGTGTCTGGCTATGACCGAATTTCCAGCAGGTGAAATTAAAGGGGAGTGTTGAAATTATAATTTCCCCTGTGCGCATGGGTTAGCAGTCAACGCACGCCGAAACCACCGAGCAGAAAAACCATAAACCGCCGGTAAGTCATCGCACCACCTTTTGGCTTAAAGCTGTTTCTGTGCGAGGAGCTCCGATGCGATTTGGTGCAAACACATGGATTGGGGTGACATCACCCCCTGACATTTATCGGACGATAAATGTCGGTCAACAACCTCTGTCCAATATGTGTCCGATTAAAAGGAATCCTCTCCGCCGTCCGATTCAAGGGAAAGTTCTCCGCCGGTTAAAGTCTTCAAAGTACATACGGGTCTCTTGAAAATTAATATAGTGTGGACCATACGTTATGGACCATACCTTATGTTAATGCAATGACATGTTTCAGGTGAAGTTTTTGATGTTTTACCTGCGGCGCCTTAATACGAAGTATGGGGTAAAATACAATGTAAGTTTTTTATTTTATTTTATTATTCGTGCATATGAAATGTTCAAGAGTTTTTGATGTTTTACCTGCGGCGCCTTAATACGAAGTATGGGGTAAAATACAATGTAAGTTTTTTATTTTATTTTATTATTCGTGCATATGAAATGTTCAAGCATTGACTCCATTTGAGTAATATTGTAATCGCACACCGGGAGAACTAAAATGTGTGGGCTCGCAGCAGCCAATGAAAAACGAGGGGGATTGTAATGTGAAAACAATGGTGTAATCGCACACGGTGAAAATAGAAAACAGAGAGTCCGCAACACGTGAAAAAGGCCAGAGAGAAAATGTTGTATTGCAGGGGAGGAACGCACAGAAGTGCATGAATGTTTTTCTTTGGGATTGAAATGTAAAAAGAGAGTGCAGCACGACAGTAAAGATTTCTTTTTGGTTTGTAATGTGATGTAAGAAAAATAATGCACAGCAGTGCAGGAGAAGGAAAAGTGAATGAAGAAAACGAGGGGTAGTTTGTTTCAAAACCATGAATTGTTTCACAAAGCAGTGAAAAGTTAAATGTGTAAATCCCTGTTGTTTTTGTTTTCACACAGCAGTGAATGTAAATGAAATATTTACACACAATGGTGTAAAATTTCAAAGAAGACAGAGTAATTTGTTTTGTAATATTTTGGTGAATCCCTCTGAGTGAAAAAGGATGAATATGTGTTAGTAATTTCGTTTTAATGAATAGAAATCATTTCATGGTGGTGAAATACTCTGTTAATTAATTTTTTTTAATGCTTCCCTGTGGACAAAATTCTGGAGTAGAGAAATAAAACAGAGCATTGACTCTGTGTTCAGTTAATGTTTGATTTTGGTATTTTCCCATTGCAAAAATACCCATCAATTCCTTAGTTCAATAATTCTCTAGACTGACGCCATTCCTTCCTGCAATATTACTCTAAACTGGCCGCATTTTCGTGCAATAACAATGGCAAGGAAAAAAAGGAAAAGTCTTCCAGTGCACATAAATTCAAACAAAAGCCAAAATGTTAAAACAATGCAATTGGAGCGCATACAACTACAGAATTGACACCGAAATAGTTGCAATATTTATCAGAAATTCAAGAAGCCCAATACTACTAAAGGAGTTGTTACAAGGAGTTGTTACAGTACATGGTAAGTCATTTTTCAATAAATCTTTGAAGTCTATTAAAATATATTAAAGTTAATCTTTAAGTCTGCAATAATCCTCTAAACTGAGGCAATTCCTTCGTGCACTAATACCCTAAACTGAGCTCATTCATTCCTGCAATAATAATAGCAAGTAAATTAAAAATGGAAAAGCCTTCCCGTGCACATAGATTCAAAACAATCAAAATGTTAAAACCATGCAATTGGAACCCATCTCGCTACACGGTTGACAGCAAAATAGTTGCAATATTTATCTGAAATTCAAGAAACCCAATACTACTGAAGGGGAATTGCTCCGAGATCTTTACAACATGATTCAACTGGAACAAACCATAAGCCTTAAAGTTCAAATCCAGTCCAGCAAAGTATTAGAAGTTGATATCCAAAACAAAAAAAATCTACCACTAATAGTTTCTAAAAAAATTATCGACTACAATAAAACCAAACACCATGGCACATAAATATATATACTGTTTTTGCACCAATTCCCTAAAAGCATTCTACGGCCCACTGATTTTCACGCCTGACCTCCTCCTCTTCAGGAGTAAAATCATTATTTATGTTGAAAGTTTAACGTATGATGTCGGCAATTGTCTGACATGTAAGATCTAGCAGATCTTTGATGGTTAGGTAATAAGCAGCCTGCAAAAATCCAAAAAGTTTAATAAGCCAAACTTTCCGTAAAATATACAGAAGTATCTATAGCCTGGACAGGCATATACATGTGCACACCATTACTAAACAAAGCGGCGAAGCTAGCGTAGAATCAATTACATGGAATGGGACTAGAGGGAAACAGCGATAATAGAACGTTCTCAGAATACATTTGAAACAATCCTCCAAATTCGATTTCTGGCATTTAAAAAATAACAAATATTAAAAAGAACAATTACTTGATGAACCTCGATTTATTGGAAAAGCTATAGGTAACTATACTGAGAGGTTCCAAACCATTTGGTCGGGGAAATTCAGTTACATTACACCCCTCAAAACAACAAATAAGAAAATTTTTACTTTTCTGCCCAACCAAAAGCCAATGATAATATGCACTTAGCAGCCTCACATTTTGCTTTTAAAAAATACACAGAAAATACATTCTGAAAATTGCATGTACATTCTCCCAAAATTTTGATGGCATAAAAATGAGAATCCTAAAACAAAACTTGGAAATTAAACTTGGAAATTAACCTGGAAAATAAAAAAAACTCTAGAATTGGAGACCTGAGAAATCAGTTCTAATAACCCGTGGAAACCATAAAATATGAGAGAATGAGATTCTGAAGCAAGTTGTCTCCATTTAGGGAAAACCTGGAAATTAAACTATGAGAGAATGAGATTTTGAAGCAAGTTGTCCCCATTTAGGGAAAACCTGGAAATTAAACTTGGAAATTAACTAGGAAAATAAAAAAACTTTGGAATTGGAGCTCTGAGAAATCAGTTCTAATAACCAGTGGAAACCATAAAATATGAGAGAATGAGATTCTGAAGCAAATTGTCACTATTTAAGGAAATTAGTAAACACTCAAAGTAGAAAATGAAAAAAATATTAGTTTTCCATACAACCAAAAGCCTATGATAAAAGAGACTATGAATCCTCATATTTTATTTTTCAAGAATACACAGAAAAACAGCTTTCAAAAAATTCAAATACATTTTCAAAACCTTTTGATTACATAAGAGGAAGAATCCTAACTCGAAATATTAGTATTTTGTAGAAGACAATGAAAACAAAATCTGTAGCCTGACAAATGTGCCCAGAAAAACATCAATTACTCACAAAACAAAGTTTTCATCAGAAATACCAGGAAGTTCAAAGAAGAACAATGAAATAAGAGAACTATAATTTTTTTTGACTAAATCACAAACTAAGTAAATACCAGAAATAAAGAAGCCCTAAGTTGGATTATCTAAAGATATCAATGAAAAAAAGCTCTAACCTAGTATCAAAAAGAAAAACTTCAAAAACTTTTTAATTCAATCACTAAAAAAGACACATCTTAAACATATGTGGAATTGGATTGCAGGAAACCTTGAAAATTTTGATAAGAGTCTCAAATTGCATGCCCCAAATTTCATAGAAGTCTCAAATTACATGCCCCAAAATCTTCATTAAAAATAAACTCAAGATTATTGAACAATTCTAAGATTTCAAAAAGCCTAAGATAGAATGCCTCAAACACGCCAGCAGTCCACAAACCCTGCAAACTACTTTCGCAGAAAACCCCAACCGCATGTCCACAAGAGCAAATATAGAATGTGAACATAGAGAAAACTCAAAACCCTAATTAAATGGGTTTCTTGAGAGATAGCAAGTCACTGAAGGAGATAGCAAGTCACTGAATCCTTACGAAACCACAGAATCCTTAATAATTTTCGTACCAAATGAAGTTTTCTGATAAAGTAACAACACCTTGGAATCATGAT
Organism: Pinus taeda; assembly: GCA_000404065.3. Lineage (NCBI taxonomy): Eukaryota > Viridiplantae > Streptophyta > Pinopsida > Pinales > Pinaceae > Pinus > Pinus taeda. The sequence continues at coordinate 9,628 of APFE030708039.1, forward strand.
TAAATTAGGCTTTCAAAGAATACTAAATCATCAAATTCCTAATTAAATAAGGGTTTGTCACAGAATACCAAGAGAAGCCCGCACAAAGTCCCCTCATCGACTTTAACGAATTCCTGATCCCAATTCTTGATTTCGTCGTCAGAAATGGTCGATCTCTCATCTGATCTCTCATCTGCTATCTTCTGAGCCTGGAAATGGTACGTGCAGTATTCGATGACCTTCGAGAGTATCTTACTAGAAACGTTTGGCAACGAAATAACATTGGCCGTGCCAGTGTTCTGGATCATGATCTTGATCATCTGAGATTCGAATGCCACAGCCTCAGTTACATCAAACAATTCGTCATCTGAGCTCTTCAAAGTCACCTTCCTTTCTGTGGCCATGCTTCCCCAACTAATGGATGATCCGAATAAAAGATGATCTGAATAGAAAGGAATGACTGAATTTCTCTTTGTATAAGCGAAGCGAACTAGAGAAGTATGAACGAACTTTTGGTCGAATAGTATGAGATGAGCGATATGAGGTAAGGGCAATGAGTCCATATATTTATAGCCTGATTGATTACCCAAATAACCAATAACCATGGTATGGGCTTTTTTTTTAATTATTTTTTCTTAACTCCAATTAACCTAACCCAAACCTAGGGTTTTCTTATTTTATTGTTTTTTTACCCGCTAATTGCTTTCGATTGCGTCTATTTTAGGGTCGAACTATGTTGGTATTCGATTATTGCATACGAAATTATCCTTTAAAGAAAATAAATTAAGAATGAAAAGCAAAAACCTAACTTTATATTTATACTATGCTAAAATAAAGATGGAAATAAAAAACATAACTTTATATTTATATTTTTGAACTTATGATAAACCTTAAGGTAGAATAAACTACTCCACTTAAGAAGTTCTTAAATCAAGCATCGAGATCAAGAAACCCTCCTTAAATTTAGGTGAACCTTTAGTTGGAAGTTTCAAAAGTCAAACTGATGGGATGTGATCTTGGGGTAAGCCCAAAATCCCAATTCCATTACAAACTCAAACCTCGGTTATGGCCCACTGAGCCTTATTGGAAGCATTTTAAAATTAAAACCTTTTAATTTATTGACGTGGATCTTCATTAAAATCGTATACTAATTCAAAAGCGAACAACCCTCTCGCAAATTCTGATTACTGGTCCCCGTGTTTTCAGGTTTGTGAAAAGCCATCTAATACAGATAATCTTCAATCCACAATCACCAATTCCCATGCAGTACAGGCAGAGAAGAAACAGGGGCGTCACACGAAAGGCAATGTGGAGTGTGCCTTGCATTTATAATTCTAACTTTAAAATTCATACATACACACATAGACGAGAATTATAGCACCACCACCGTTAAGTTATACTCATAGTCACACTGAAATGGGCTTGTTTTGATGAAGCTCTTGAGTGTGTTAATAACCTCAGATCTACCAATTACATTCAAAATACGTATTGAATCGCCCAAGCAATGGAATGGAAAGGCGAGTCTATAATCACTGTGTATCTGTTCGCCGTATACCGGATGTGTACATGCCTATCATGGTTGGACGATTTAATTGTCCCATCCCAAAATCACATGGTGCACGCTCGCTGCATGCTGTCTTCAACAATCAATCACCTACAACACATACATGATATTTGGATCGCCATTGACACTGAAGTGATCGATGGTCGATTAACAAGCTCACAATATACAAATTAACTTATTTATATATCTACACACGCGTACACAACACTAAACATATTATCATATATTATGCAGAACAGCTACATACTAAGGCCTTTCAGCCTTAGAAACGAGCTCACACTCGACTGCATCTTGCTCACTCACAACTTCCTCACAAAACCGATATATATCACATCCTATCACATTACATTTATATAAGAATTTTGGGAAGGATCAATCCTATCCTCTCCTCCTTTTCTCCACAAAAGCTTCATGCATGCACGCTTTAAATCTGCTTTATCCTCTTTAAATCTATTTTTCTGCTTTAAATCGGCTTTAATTCTATTTTTCTTCCATGGCTTGCGTTCACTTGCTTTGGTGTTGGTTGCTCCCGCATCACACTCCCGAGGCACAAACATTTATGACCTCCTCGTCATATGCTGGTCTTCGTAATATCTTTAAATTGTGAGCTGCAATCTACCTCTGCAACAGCAAGCTCCTCCTTGCTTCCTCTTACCTCACCAAGCTCTCCTCTGGGCTTGGTCTTTTGGTAAACGCTCTAGGCTATTGCAATCTTCTCACTTCTTCTACTGCTACCTACACAAAATATAAAGACCATACCTATTCATACTTCATTAAGAACTGTACCTCCTTCCGCAGAATATTTTACTGCTCTGATACCAAACTGATGGGATGTGATCTTGGGGTAAGTCCAAAATCCCAATTCCATTACAAACTCGAACCTCGGCGTGTGGGTTATGGCCCACTGAGCCTTATTGGAAGCGTTTTAAACTTAAAACCTTTTAATTTATTGACATGGATCTTCATTAAAATCATATACTCATTCAAAAGCGAACAACCCTCTCGCAAATTGTGATTACTGGTACCCATGTTTTCAGGTTTGTGAAAATCCATCAATCAAGATAATCTTCAATCCACAATCAGTAATTCCCATGCAGTACAGGCAGAGAAGAAACAGTGGTGTGTGCCTTGCATTTATAATTCTAACTTTACAATTCATACATACACACATAGACTAGAATTATAGCGGCGCCACCGTCAAGTTATACTCACAGTCACATTGAAATGGGCTTGTTTTGATGAAGCTCGTGAGTCTATTAATAACCTGAGATCTACCAATTACCTTCAAAATACGTATTGATTCGCCCAATCAATGGAATGCAATGGCGAGTCTATAATCACTGTGTATCCGTCCGTCGTATACCGGATGTGTATATGCCTATCATGGTTGGACGATTTAACTGTCCCATTCCAAAATCGGATGGTGCACACTCGTTGCACATTGTCTTCAACAATCAATCACCTACAACAAATACATGATATTTGGATCGCCATCGGCACCAAAGTGATCGATGGTTGATTAACAAGATCACAATATACAAATTAACTTATTTATATATCTACACATGCGTACACAACACTAAACATATTATCATATATTATGCAGAACAGTTACATGGTAAGGTCTTTCAACCTTAGAAACAAGCTCACGCTCGACTACATCTTGCTCACTCACAATTTCCTCACAGAACCAATATATATCACATACTATCACAGTACATTTATATAAGAATTTTGGGAAGGATCAATCCTATCCTCTCCTCCTTTTCTCCACAAAAGCTTCATGCATGCATGCTTTAAATCTGCTTTAAATCTCCTTTATCCTCTTTAAATCTATTTTTCTGCTTTAAACCGGCTTTAATTCTATTTTTCTTCCATGGCTTGCATTCGCTTGCTTTGGTGTTGGTTGCTCCTTGCATCACAAATTAACCCCCTTGAAGAATGCAAAGTGCAGAATCATTCATCCCACTTAAGAAGGATAGGAGAAGGAATAACTTAATGGCAATAGGGGTTTTAGGCAAGCAATTTATTCACTGATCTCTAGATTTGTTGTTATATCCTCTTGTGTGATTATGGTTTGGCTTGCAGATTATGGTTTGCCTTTGAGGTTTTCTGGAAATAATTATTTATCTAGCTCATGCTAGATCCCATTTAGCCAAATTGGGATCAAAGAGCTCAATCCATGGATTCCCTTGGAGTGTCCAATTTGCATACTGCCCCTCTAACTTTTCTAAAATTTATTATCTAAACTAGACTTGGTATGACATTCCTTGAAACTAATTGCTAGTGTTTCATTTTGGAGTTTCTCACTTAAAACAACCCTCAATTTTGAGTTTGCGCTGGGCAAGGGACCCAATTTTCACCATGGTTTAGCATGTTCTTGCCTCATGCTTACTAATTTTATTGGCTCACAGTGGATAAGTATATGATTTTACTAACGCGAAAACATTACAATCACTAAGAGTTAAACTCATAACCTCCCTGCGGTTCAATGGTTACTCTACCAACTAACCTACATACCCTTTTGATGATAGAAAATCTCACGATGATAGACAATCCCAAGTTAACTAATCGATTAATATTCCAGCAAATCTCCCAAGTCACTACAGCCTTTTTCAAAACTAGACCTCAAAATTCCTACCCACTTCCTTCTTTTGTAGAAAGCTTCATACTTCCTTCTAAATGTTGCAGAACCCTTCAGAATTCTTCATGCTAAATGACATAGAACCTTCCATGAGTGTCTTCTAAATGCTACTCTATCCCATATGTAATCTATAGTAAATCTTAATTATTCTATTAAGTCATCTATTCACAATTATCCTAATAATATATATAAAATTAAAATATAAGATAATATATCATTATAATTATCCTATTATATATTATAAGATATTAATATTATAATGTATTTTTATATAATATTATAACCTTTTATTATCTATTATATATAAATATGTATACTCCTAATAAATATTATAATTGTATTAATTGTATATATATATATATATATATATATATATATATATATATGTAAAAGTATCTTATAACCTAAGTATATATTTCTATAATAAGTCCGTCATATATATAAATATGGTCCAAAAGATTTCTTGTGGGGATGAGTGATATCTCAATTAATTGTCAAAAGATGTTGTACTTACAAAGTAAGGAATTTGTGATGAGGTGATGTGGAGTATTCTTTTGTGGGTCTAAAGAAATGCATCCAATTAAGGCATGAAAAAGGAAAACTAAAAAGGTGAGGGATTTGTAGGCTTATTTCTTTTTAAATGAAACCATACTTTTGGTCATCAAAAAGCTTCTTAGTAGGAGGGTTGATCACTTAACTAATATGATAAAGAGATGACATGGTGACTTTCAATGGCCTATCAATCAAGTAATCCATGGATAGATTCTAAGTTATGTTGTGACTCTTCTAGGTATACTCACTTGCATGAATCTCCACTTCCATGAATCCCAGGAAAATATTTTAACAACTTTTGAAAAAAAATGATTCGAGAATATTTTCCTAAAAATATCATTGACCCTCAAAATCAGTCCACAATGACATTAATAATATTCATGAGTATATATCTATATATATAATATCTATATATATAATAGTATAGAAAATATATTATATATTTATAGTATATTATAGTTTACCTAATCTATATATAGTAAAGTATATATAGTAATATAGTAATATATATATCGTTATACTAAGTAATATATATTAATTATATATATTAGTATTAATATATATGTATGTATATTGTAACATATATATATTATTATTATTGTATAATTAGCATATAAGTGTCCCTAAATTAGCTAATGTATTACCCTAATTGAAGATCATTTGTTTCAATGTTGAAAGACAACCTAACTGAATATCATTGGTTTTGATGTTGAAAGAAGCACCCTAGCCAACCTAACATTTGCCAAGCCCAAATCTTTAATTTGGAGGTTGAAGATCTATTCAAGAGGCCAAATTTCTTCATTCTATTGTGCTTATTCGGTGGGTGAGATTATTAATTTACAAGGACATGCTCATTAATTTTAAGGTCACATTGTAGATCTACAAGGTTGAGATCATTTGTTGCTGACATAGAGGGTTGAGCTAGTTGTCTTGCTAGGCCAAGGTTTCTCAGGTGATTAAAGTCTTCAAAGTACATAGAGGTCTATTGAAAATTAATATAGTCTGGACCATACGTTATGGACCATACATTATGTTAATGCAATGACATGTTTGAGGTGAAGTTTTTAATGTTTTACATGGGGCGCGTTAATACTAAGTATGGGTTAAAATACAATGTAAGTTTTTTATTTTATTTTATTATTAGTGCATATGAAATGTTCAAGCGTTGACTCCATTTGAGTAATATTGTAATCGCACACTGGGAGAACTAAAATGTGTGGGTTCGCAGCAGCCAATGAAAAACCAGGGGGATTGTAATGTGAAAACAATGGTGTAATCGCACACCGTGAAAATAGAAAACAGAGAGTCCGCATCACCTGAAAAAGATCAGAGAGAAAATGTTGTATTGCAGGGGAGGAACGCACAGAAGTGCATGAATGTTTTTCTTTGGGATTGAAATGTAAGAAGAGAGTGCACCATCAGAGTAAAGATTTCTTTTTGGTTTGTAATGTGATGTAAGGAAAAGAATGCACAACAGTGCAGGAGAAGGAGAAGTGAATGAAGAAAATGAGGGGTAGTTTGTTTCAAAACCATGAATTGTTTCACACAACACTGAAAAGGTAAATGTGTAAATCCCTGTAGTTTTTGTTTTCACACACGAGTGAATGTAAATGAAATATTTACACACAGTGGTGTAAAATTTCAAAGGAGAGAGAGTAATTTCTTTTGTAATGTTTTGGCGAATCCCTCTCAGTGAAAGAGGATGAATATGTCTCAGTAATTTCGTTTTAATGAATAGAAATCATTTTATGGTGGTGAAATACTCTGTTCAGTAATTTTTTTTAAGGCTTCCCTGTGGGCAAAAGATCCTGGAGGAGAGAAATAAAACAGAGCATTGACTCTCTGTTCAGTTAATGTTTGGTTTTGGTATTTTCCCATTGCAAAAATACCCATCAGTGGTATCAGAGCTAGTCCAGGCTCTTTGATGGTGACAAAGCAGGTTCATGCTCTATGAAGTGTCAAAGAAGATGAAGGAAAGACCCTTGTTGCAGCAGCAGTAAAGCTTATCCAGCTGTGTGAAGTTTCAGCCAAAGGGATTCAAGTATTTCTCAAGTTTTTGAGTTGCTCTTGAAGAAAAAGTGAGTCATTTTAAAAACACAGTGAGGGATTTTAAAAATAGTTAAGAATGGCAAGGTCAAAGAAGAAAGTGTCCAAATCCCCTAAGGTTGTGTCTCCCTCTACTATTAAAATAGAAGACAATCTATTTGAAAACATTTTATTTGAGGCTCCAAGGTTCAATGGAAACTTTGACATGTGGGAAATAACAATGAGGACTTTCCTACAGTCTAAAGGGATTGAAATATGGGAGTCAGTGATTGATCATAGAAAAATGGATGGAGAATCCAAGGAGTACAATGCAAAAGTAGCAAAGACAATCTTGGATGGGCTGTCTGATTCTGTAAAGAAGAATCTAGGAAAATATTCATCAGCAAAGGATATATGGGAAGGAAAGGCAATCTGAAAAACCGTTGAACTCCCCAGTGGATCAAAATTTGTTTTGATAAGAGTCTCCCAAAAGAAGACAAGCACACATTAAAGGGGAGCTTGTAATTTTTTGTTGTTGAACTTTTTTAACTGTCACCCTTTGATGAAGACCTTTTATAAGGGAAAAATATGAAGTTAAATCTGCCATAAAAGAAGAGAAGACAAAGGGGTAGCACTCAAATGTGAAGTGCAGCAGTGCAATAAGAAAAGTATGCAAAGTATGGAGACCCTCACAGCAGTGGGAAGATAGAACATAAAACAACAGTTTTTTGAATTTTTTGTTATGGAGCACATGCATTGAAATGCATAGCAATGGAAGGTGGCTTCCTTCTATGTAATGTGAGAGAACATACTCACAGCAGGGTGAGCACAATACACAACAGTAAAAAAAGGGTAATGATTTTCTTCATATGCAATGCAGCATGCAAAGAAATGCATAAAGAGAAACAGGGACAACAGATTTTTAATGCACATGTGTGAATGATAATGTGTGGCAGCAGAAAAATGAAAGGAACTGCACAACATTGCATTGTGAAAAAAAATGAATGAAGACTAAGATTGTGTGAAGCAAGGTTGTAAAAAGAAAAGGGAGCAGCCCGTGTTAATTTTTTGTTGTGTGGAGAATGCAGCGCAAAACAGCATGAGGATGATTTCTCTCTATGTGCAAGTAATGGAGAGTAAAGAGTTAGTGTATGGGCACACAACAGTATGATGAAACAAAAGGCAGCCACAATGCAAATTACAGAGGCAACGCAGCAGCAAATAAAAACCCAGGGATGACAGAGTCGATGGTTATGGATATGGACAGCAGTGCATAAGAAAAGGCAGCAGCATGATGGCAAGAAGGAGAAGCACAGTAGTGCGAAGAAAATGAAACCAGAACTAAGAGAGAGTGCAGAAATGTGTTTTTACACAGTAATGAAAAGAAGAAAATGCAGCACCATGAAGTTTTTGTTGAAGAAATGAAAGGTAATGGACAACAACAGATGTAAAAGAAATTTTTTCCTTTACAGCAGTTAATGTAAGTATAGTGAATGTGTTGTTCATTGAATTGAAATACAACATATGCAACATCAGTGAATGGAAGAAATGTTTACACACACAGCAGTGTAAATTTGTAAGGTGGGACAGAGTAATTGTTCCAGAAAAGACAGAGTATTATGTCTTTGAAGAATGCGCATCAATGCAGAGTTTGCAAAGAAATGTAAGTGAAGTGCAGCAACACAACAACAAGCGTAGACACAGCAGTGTGGGGTAGACGAAACAAAGAAGATGGCACAACAGTGCAGTAGAGAATATGCAGCAGCATAAAAGAAGAATGTAATGAGTATGCACAACAATGCAATGAATGTTTTGTTTTGAAACTACATCTAAAGCAGTATTTGGTAGTAATCCCTCCGTGAGAGGAAGTGAAGTTCTTAGTGAATCCCTCTGTTAAAGAGGAAGGTGCTTTTCACCACAGTGTCATGGTAAATCCCTCTGTCAAGAGGAAGATGCTTTTTAGCATATACATGGTAAATCCCTCTATCAAGAGGATGATGCTTTTCAGCATAGTCACAGGTGAATCCCTCTAACAAGAGGAAGGTGTTCTTCAGCACATTGTTATGGTGAATCCCTCTGTCATGAGGAAGGTGCTCTTAAGCACAGTTTCAGGTTAATCCCTCTATTAAGAGGAAGACTATTTTGTTGTTTGTGGAACTGCATCTGAAGCAGTTTAGTGAATTCCTCTGTTAAGAGGAGATTTGTTGTCTTTGGAGAATCCCTCTTGAAGAGGAAGATGTTTTTTTGGCGTAGACAGTGATCCCTCTAGTTTAGAGGAAGATGCTTTTCAGCATATACAGTGGTGAATCCCTCTATAGAGGAAGACCTTTTGTACAGCAGCATTCAGGAGTTGAGGGAGTTGTGGGTATGACGAATGCCCAGCACGTTAATTAAAGGGGAGTGTTGAAATTATATTCCCTGTGGGGCGGTGGTCAACAGTCAACACACGCCGAAACCACCCAGCAGAAAACCATAAACCGCTAGTAAGTCATCGCGCCAACTTTTGGCTTAAAGTTGTTTCCGTGCGAGGAGCTCCGATGCGATTTGGTGCAAACGTGGATTGGGGTGACATCACCCCCAGACATTTATCGGACGATAAATGTCGGTCAACAACCCCTGTCCGATATGCGTCCGATTAAAAGGAATCCTCTCCGCCGTCCGATTCAAGGGAAAGTTCTCCGCCGGTTAAAGTCTTCAAAGTACATACGCGTTTGTTGAAAATTAATATAGTGTGGACCATACGTTATGGAACATACCTTATGTTAATGCAATCACATGTTTCAGGTGAAGTTTTTAATGTTTTACCTGCGTATGGGGTAAAATACAATGTAAGTTTTTTATTTTATTTTATTATTTGTGCATATGAAATGTTCAACCGTTGACTCCATTTGATTAATATTGTAATCGGGAGAACTAAAATGTGTGGGCTCGCAGTAGCCAATGAAAAACGAGGGGGATTGTAATGTGAAAACAATGGTGTAATCGCACACGGTAAAAATAGAAAACAGAGAGTCTGGAGCACCTGAAAAAGACCAGAGAGAAAATGTTGTATTGCAGGGGAGGAACGCACAAAAGTGCATGAATGTTTTTGTTTGGGATTGAAATGTAAAAAGCGAGTGCAGCAGAGTAAAGATTTCATTTTGGTTTGTAATGTGATGTAAGAAAAAGAATGCACACCAGTGAAGAAGGAGAAGTGAATGAAGAAAACTAGGGGTAGTTTGTTTCAAAACCATGAATTGTTTCACACAACATTGAAAAAGTAAATGTGTAAATCCCTGTAGTTTTTGTTTTCACACAGCAGTGAATGTAAATGAAATATTTACACACAGTGGTGTAAAATTTCAAAAGACAGAGTAATTTCTTTTGTAATGTTTTGGTGAATCCCTCGAAAGAGGATGAATATGTTTGAGTAATTTCATTTTAATGAATAGAAATGATTTTATGGTGGTGAAATACTCTGTTAAGTAATTTTTTTTAAGGCTTCCATGTGGACAAAAGATCGTGTAGTAGAGAAATAAAACAGAGCATTGACTCTCTGTTCATTTATGTTTGGTTTTGGTATTTTCCCATTGCAAAAATACCCCTTCGTGCAATAATTCTCTAGACTGACGCCATTCCTTCTTGCAATATTACTCTAAACTAGGGGCATTTTCGTGCAATAACAATGTGAAGGAAACTAAAAATGGAAAAGCCATCGAGTGCACATAAATTCAAACAAAAGCCAAAATGTTAAAACAATGCAATTGGAGCCCATACAAATACAACTACAGATGCAATATTTATCATAAATTCAAGAAGCCCAATACTACTAAATGAGTTCTTACAGTACATGGTAAGTCACTTTTCAATAAATCTTTGAAGTCTATTAAAATATATTAAAATATATTAAAGTTAATCTTTAAATCTGCAATAATCCTCTAAACTGAGGCAATTCCTTCGTGCACTAATACCCTAAACTGAGCGCATTCATTCCTGCAATAATAATAGCAAGTAAATTAAAAATGGAAAAGCCTTCCCGTGCACATAGATTCAAAACAATCAAAATGTTAAAACCATGCAATTGGAACCCATCTCGCTACACGGTTGACAGCAAAATAGTTGCAATATTTATCTGAAATTCAAGAAACCCAATACTACTGAAGGGGAATTGCTCCGAGATCTTTACAACATGATTCAACTGGAACAAACCATAAGCCTTAAAGTTCAAATCCAGTCCAGCAAAGTATTAGAAGTTGATATCCAAAACAAAAAAAATCTACCACTAATAGTTTCTAAAAAAATTCTCGACTACAATAAAACCAAACACCATGGCACATAAATATATATACTGTTTTTGCACCAATTCCCTAAAAGCATTCTACGGCCCACTGATTTTCACGCCTGACCTCCTCCTCTTCAGGAGTAAAATCATTATTTATGTTGAAAGTTTAACGTATGATGTCGGCAATTGTCTGACATGTAAGATCTAGCAGATCTTTGATGGTTAGGTAATAAGCAGCCTGCAAAAATCCAAAAAGTTTAATAAGCCAAACTTTCCGTAAAATATACAGAAGTATCTATAGCCTGGACAGGCATATACATGTGCACACCATTACTAAACAAAGCGGCGAAGCTAGCGTAGAATCAATTACATGGAATGGGACTAGAGGGAAACAGCGATAATAGAACGTTCTCAGAATACATTTGAAACAATCCTCCAAATTCGATTTCTGGCATTTAAAAAATAACAAATATTAAAAAGAACAATTACTTGATGAACCTCGATTTATTGGAAAAGCTATAGGTAACTATACTGAGAGGTTCCAAACCATTTGGTCGGGGAAATTCAGTTACATTACACCCCTCAAAACAACAAATAAGAAAATTTTTAGTTTTCTGCCCAACCAAAAGCCAATGATAATCTGCACTTAGCAGCCTCACATTTTGCTTTTAAAAAATACACAGAAAATACATTCTGAAAATTGCATGTACATTCTCCCAAAATTTTGATGGCATAAAAATGAGAATCCTAAAACAAAACTTGGAAATTAAACTTGGAAATTAACCTGGAAAATAAAAAAAGCTCTAGAATTGGAGACCTGAAATCAGTTCTAATAACCCGTGGAAACCATAAAATATGAGAGAATGAGATTCTGAAGCAAGTTGTCTCCATTTAGGGAAAACCTGGAAATTAAACTATGAGAGAATGAGATTCTGAAGCAAGTTGTCCCCATTTAGGGAAAACCTGGAAATTAAACTTGGAAATTAACTAGGAAAATAAAAAAACTTTAGAATTGGAGATCTGAGAAATCAGTTCTAATAACCAGTGGAAACCATAAAATATGAGAGAATGAGATTCTGAAGCAAGTTGTCACTATTTAAGGAAATTAGTAAACACTCAAAGTAGAAAATGAAAAAAATATTAGTTTTCCATACAACCAAAAGCCTATGATAAAAGAGACTATGAATCCTCATATTTTATTTTTCAAGAATACACAGAAAAACAGCTTTCAAAAAATTCAAATACATTTTCAAAACCTTTTGATTACATAAGAGGAAGAATCCTAACTCGAAATATTAGTATTTTGTAGAAGACAATGAAAACAAAATCTGTAGCCTGACAAATGTGCCCAGAAAAACATCAATTACTCACAAAACAAAGTTTTCATCTGCAATACTAGGAAGTTCAAAGAAGAACAATGAAATAAGAGAACTATAATTTTTTTTGACTAAATCACAAACTAAGTAAATACCAGAAATAAAGAAGCCCTAAGTTGGATTATCTAAAGATATCAATGAAAAAAAGCTCTAACCTAGTATCAAAAAGAAAAACTTCAAAAACTTTTTAATTCAATCACTAAAAAAGACACATCTTAAACATATGTGGAATTGGATTGCAGGAAACCTTGAAAATTTTGATAAGAGTCTCAAATTGCATGCCCCAAATTTCATAGAAGTCTCAAATTACATGCCCCAAAATCTTCATTAAAAATAAACTCAAGATTATTGAACAATTCTAAGATTTCAAAAAGCCTAAGATAGAATGCCTCAAACAGGCTAGCAGTCCACAAACCCTGCAAACTACTTTCGCAGAAAACTCCAACCGCATGTCCACAAGAGCAAATATAGAATGTGAACATAGAGAAAACTCAAAACCCTAATTAAATGGGTTTCTTGAGAGATAGCAAGTCACTGAAAGAGATAGCAAGTCACTGAATCCTTACGAAACCACAGAATCCTTAATAATTTTCGTACCAAATGAAGTTTTCTGATAAAGTAACAACACCTCGGAATCATGATTAAATTAGGCTTTCAAAGAATACTAAATCATCAAATTCCTAATTAAATAAGGGTTTGTGACAGAATACCAAGAGAAGGCCGCACAAAGTCCCCTCATCGACTTTAACGAATTCCTGATCCCAATTCTTGATTTCGTCGTCAGAAATGGTCGATCTCTCATCTGCTATCTTCTGAGCCTGGAAATGGTACGTGCAGTATTCGATGACCTTCGAGAGTATCTTACTAGAAACGTTTGGCAACGAAATAACATTGGCCGTGCCAGTGTTCTGGATCATGATCTTGATCATCTGAGATTCGAATGCCACAGCCTCAGTTACATCAAACAATTCGTCATCTGAGCTCTTCAAAGTCACCTTCCTTTCTGTGGCCATGGTTCCCCAACTAATGGATGATCCGAATAAAAGATGATCTGAATACAAAGGAATGACTGAATTTCTCTTTGTATAAGCGAAGCGAACTAGAGAAGTATGAACGAACTTTTGGTCGAATAATATGAGATGAGCGATATGAGGTAAGGGCAATGAGTCCATATATTTATTGCCTGATTGATTACCCAAATAACCAATAACCATGGTATGGGCTTTTTTTTTAATTATTTTTTCTTAACTCCAATTAACCTAACCCAAACCTAGGGTTTTCTTATTTTATTGTTTTTTTACCCGCTAATTGCTTTCGATTGCGTCTATTTTAGGGTCGAACTATGTCGGTATTCGCTTATTGCATACGAAATTATCCTTTAAAGAAAATAAATTAAGAATGAAAAGCAAAAACCTAACTTTATATTTATACTATGGTAAAATAAAGATGGAAATAAAAAACATAACTTTATATTTATATTTTTGAACTTATGATAAACCTTAAGGTAGAATAAACTACTCCACTTAAGAAGTTCTTAAGTCAAGCATCGAGATTAAGAAACCCTCCTTAAATTTAGGTGAACCTTTAGTTGGAAGTTTCAAAAGTCAAACTGATGGGATGTGATCTTGGGGTAAGCCCAAAATCCCAATTCCATTACAAACTCGAACCTCGGTTATGGCCCACTGAGCCTTATTGGAAGCATTTTAAAATTAAAACATTTTAATTTATTGACGTGGATCTTCATTAAAATCGTATACTAATTCAAAAGCGAACAACCCTCTCGCAAATTCTGATTACTGGTCCCCGTGTTTTCAGGTTTGTGAAAAGCCATCTAATCAAGATAATCTTCAATCCACAATCACCAATTCCCATGCAGTACAGGCAGAGAAGAAACAGGGGCGTCACACGAAAGGCAATGTGGAGTGTGCCTTGCATTTATAATTCTAACTTTAAAATTCATACATACACACATAGACGAGAATTATAGCACCGCCACCGTTAAGTTATACTCATAGTCACACTGAAATGGGCTTGTTTTGATGAAGCTCTTGAGTGTGTTAATAACCTCAGATCTACCAATTACATTCAAAATACGTATTGAATCGCCCAATCAATGGAATGGAAAGGCGAGTCTATAATCACTGTGTATCTGTTCGCCGTATACCGGATGTGTACATGCCTATCATGGTTGGACGATTTAATTGTCCCATCCCAAAATCACATGGTGCACGCTCGCTGCATGCTGTCTTCAACAATCAATCACCTACAACACATACATGATATTTGGATCGCCATTGACACTGAAGTGATCGATGGTCGATTAACAAGCTCACAATATACAAATTAACTTATTTATATATCTACACACGCGTACACAACACTAAACATATTATCATATATTATGCAGAACAGCTACATACTAAGGCCTTTCAGCCTTAGAAACGAGCTCACGCTCGACTGCATCTTGCTCACTCACAACTTCCTCACAAAACCGATATATATCACATCCTATCACATTACATTTATATAAGAATTTTGGGAAGGATCAATCCTATCCTCTCCTCCTTTTCTCCACAAAAGCTTCATGCATGCACGCTTTAAATCTGCTTTATCCTCTTTAAATCTATTTTTCTACTTTAAATCGGCTTTAATTCTATTTTTCTTCCATGGCTTGCGTTCACTTGCTTTGGTGTTGGTTGCTCCCGCATCACACTCCCGAGGCACAAACATTTATGACCTCCTCGTCATATGCTGGTCTTCGTAATATCTTTAAATTGTGAGCTGCAATCTACCTCTGCAACAGCAAGCTCCTCCTTGCTTCCTCTTACCTCACCAAGCTCTCCTCTGGGCTTGGTCTTTTGGTAAACGCTCTAGGCTATTGCAATCTTCTCACTTCTTCTACTGCTACCTACACAAAATATAAAGACCATACCTATTCATACTTCATTAAGAACTGTACCTCCTTCCGCAGAATATTTTACTGCTCTGATACCAAACTGATGGGATGTGATCTTGGGGTAAGTCCAAAATCCCAATTCCATTACAAACTCGAACCTCGGCGTGTGGGTTATGGCCCACTGAGCCTTATTGGAAGCGTTTTAAACTTAAAACCTTTTAATTTATTGACATGGATCTTCATTAAAATCATATACTCATTCAAAAGCGAACAACCCTCTCGCAAATTGTGATTACTGGTACCCATGTTTTCAGGTTTGTGAAAATCCATCAATCAAGATAATCTTCAATCCACAATCAGTAATTCCCATGCAGTACAGGCAGAGAAGAAACAGTGGTGTGTGCCTTGCATTTATAATTCTAACTTTACAATTCATACATACACACATAGACTAGAATTATAGCGGCGCCACCGTCAAGTTATACTCACAGTCACATTGAAATGGGCTTGTTTTGATGAAGCTCGTGAGTCTATTAATAACCTGAGATCTACCAATTACCTTCAAAATACGTATTGATTCGCCCAATCAATGGAATGCAATGGCGAGTCTATAATCACTGTGTATCCGTCCGTCGTATACCGGATGTGTATATGCCTATCATGGTTGGACGATTTAACTGTCCCATTCCAAAATCGGATGGTGCACACTCGTTGCACATTGTCTTCAACAATCAATCACCTACAACAAATACATGATATTTGGATCGCCATCGACACCAAAGTGATCGATGGTTGATTAACAAGATCACAATATACAAATTAACTTATTTATATATCTACACATGCGTACACAACACTAAACATATTATCATATATTATGCAGAACAGTTACATGGTAAGGTCTTTCAGCCTTAGAAACAAGCTCACGCTCGACTACATCTTGCTCACTCACAATTTCCTCACAGAACCAATATATATCACATACTATCACAGTACATTTATATAAGAATTTTGGGAAGGATCAATCCTATCCTCTCCTCCTTTTCTCCACAAAAGCTTCATGCATGCATGCTTTAAATCTGCTTTAAATCTCCTTTATCCTCTTTAAATCTATTTTTCTGCTTTAAACCGGCTTTAATTCTATTTTTCTTCCATGGCTTGCATTCGCTTGCTTTGGTGTTGGTTGCTCCTTGCATCACAAATTAACCCCCTTGAAGAATGCAAAGTGCGGAATCATTCATCCCACTTAAGAAGGATAGGAGAAGGAATAACTTAATGGCAATAGGGATTTTAGGCAAGCAATTTATTCACTGATCTCTAGATTTGTTGTTATATCCTCTTGTGTGATTATGGTTTGGCTTGCAGATTATGGTTTGCCTTTGAGGTTTTCTGGAAATAATTATTTATCTAGCTCATGCTAGATCCCATTTGGCCAAATTGGGATCAAAGAGCTCAATCCATGGATTCCCTTGGAGTGCCCAATTTGCATACTGCCCCTCTAACTTTTCTAAAATTTATTATCTAAACTAGACTTGGTATGACATTCCTTGAAACTAATTGCTAGTGTTTCATTTTGGAGTTTCTCACTTAAAACAACCCTCAATTTTGAGTTTGCGCTGGGCAAGGGACCCAATTTTCACCATGGTTTAGCATGTTCTTGCCTCATGCTTACTAATTTTATTGGCTCACAGTGGATAAGTATATGATTTTACTAACGCGAAAACATTACAATCACTAAGAGTTAAACTCATAACCTCCCTGCGGTTCAATGGTTACTCTACCAACTAACCTACATACCCTTTTGATGATAGAAAATCTCACGATGATAGACAATCCCAAGTTAACTAATCGATTAATATTCCAGCAACTCTCCCAAGTCACTACAGCCTTTTTCAAAACTAGACCTCAAAATTCCTACCCACTTCCTTCTTTTGTAGAAAGCTTCATACTTCCTTCTAAATGTTGCAGAACCCTTCAGAATTCTTCATGCTAAATGACATAGAACCTTCCATGAGTGTCTTCTAAATGCTACTCTATCCCATATGTAATCTATAGTAAATCTTAATTATTCTATTAAGTCATCTATTCACAATTATCCTAATAATATATATAAATAAAAAATATAAGATAAATATATCATTATAATATATCCTATTTATATATTATAAGATATTAATATTATAATGATATATTGTATAATATATATATAACCTTTTATATATCTATTATATATAAAATATGTATACTCCTAATAAATATTTATAATTGTATTAATATATCTATATATATATATATATATATATATATATAAAAAGTATCTTATATACCTAAGTATATATTTCTATAATAAGTCCGTCATATATATAAATGTGGTCCAAAAGATTTCTTGTGGGGATGAGTGATATCTCAATTAATTGTCAAAACATGTTGTACTTACAAAGTAAGGAATTTGTGATGAGGTGATGTGGAGTATTCTTTTATGGGTCTAAAGAAATGCATCCAATTAAGGCATGAAAAAGGAAAACTAAAAAGGTGAGGGATTTGTAGGCTTATTTCTTTTTAAATGAAACCATACTTTTGGTCATCAAAAAGCTTCTTAGTAGGAGGGTTGATCACTTAACTAATATGATAAAGAGATGACATGGTGACTTTCAATTGCCTATCAATCAAGTAATCCATGGATAGATTCTAAGTTATGTTGTGACTCTTCTAGGTATACTCACTTGCATGAATCTCCACTTCCATGAATCCCAGGAAAATATTTTAACAACTTTTGAAAAAAAATGATTCGAGAATATTTTCCTAAAAATATCATTGACCCTCAAAATCAGTCCACAATGACATTAATAATATTCATGAGTATATATATATATATATATCTATATATATAATAGTATAGAAAATATATTATATATTTATAGTATATTATAGTTTACCTAATCTATATATAGTAAAGTATATATAGTAATATAGTAATATATATATCGTTATACTAAGTAATATATATTAATTATATATATTAGTATTAATATATATGTATGTATATTGTAACATATATATATTATTATTATTGTATAATTAGCATATAAGTGTCCCTAAATTAGCTAATGTATTACCCTAATTGAACATCATTTGTTTCAATGTTGAAAGACAACCTAACTGAATATCATTGGTTTTGCTGTTGAAAGATGCACCCTAGCCAACCTAGCATTTGCCAAGCCCAAATCTTTAATTTGGAGGTTGAAGATCTATTCAAGAGGCCAAATTTCTTCATTCTATTGTGCTTATTCGGTGGGTTAGATTATTAATTTACAAGGACATGCTCATTAATTTTAAGGTCACATTGTAGATCTACAAGGTTGAGATCATTTGTTGCTGACATAGAGGGTTGAGCTAGTTGTCTTGCTAGGCCAAGGTTTCTCAGTCTATTGTACTTAACCAATGAAATAAAGGAAGGGGTTGAACTTCACGACATTACTAGGGGTTGATTAAAGTTTAGACTCATAAAGTCTATTGTACTTAACCAATGAAATAAAGGAAGGGGTTTAACTTCACCACATTTCTAAGGGTTGATTAAAGTTTAAAATGATAATGGAAAGTTTGTGAATATCCTCTCACCAGATTGGTTTTATCGCAAAACTAGTGATTGTGCTAGGGCCAAATCCATCCAACTTCTAACAATGAATTCCTTTATGGAACAGGTGACTCAATCTCATGAAGAGGAATTGAGAAGCCACATATTTTGTAAGTTTCAAAATCCTTGGCAAGTTGTTTCGACTAGAGGAAGTGGTCATGTTCTCATGCTTGGAGGATGGCCACACCCTAAAACACAAATTGAGGGTCAATTTATAACTATTGAAACCCTTGAATGCACTCACCAATCACTAAACACGAGAGTATTAGCATAAGCAAAATTTGATGATGTGTGTGTCATAATATTCCATGTGTGGAGGCCAATGTGTAATGATTCATTTAAGGAGCTCATGTTCAACAATAACAAAAGATATTAAGTTGTCAACGCACACAACACTTAAGCCAAATTATTATCCTTGTAGAAAATAAATCCAATCCATGCCATTTGTTGAGGCCAATTTACTCTTCATGTAAGAGATCGACACGACTCACTAGAATATTGAAGAGGCAATATTCTCTACAAGTGAATTGTAATCGACATATGACTTCATTATCACCGACATTAGACACTATGAAACAACCCGGGTGACTAAGAGGTCAAACAGGAAATCTGATTTTATAGATTATAAACCACAAGTAACAACATTTTGCGTTACCATTAAACTATATATGATAGTGAGCTTTTTGTATTTCTCAAGATTTTCATATTTCTGAATATTGCATTCAACAAGTACTATTCTTTAGTTACTTAATCTATAATCAATATTATTTCATGAGTTATGATAACATAAATCCTATTTCCCCAAAAAATTTAGTTGAAAATCATCTTTCAAAGTTTCTCCTACCATAATATCATAACTATTCTGAGGTATATGTGTGCATCCTCATGGAGCTAGTGGTTGGCATAATGGTTCATTTTTCCTAGGTTCGATTTCACTCCTTGGAACATTTAATTTCCATCATACTAAACATGGAAAAAAAAATATTTAAAGACCCTTCTTGGGCAATACAAAAAAACCTATTCAAAACTCGAGAGCTTCTCAACCTTCTCTGCCTTATAAAACTGTCCACATGTATTTCCAGTAAGAACAGAATAAGAATAAAGCATGTGAGAAGTCTGCAAAAGTAATTTTGAATGACTATGTCCTAAATCTTTGAGATAAATTGTAGAATATAATTAAACACTTTATAGCATCACATAATGCCAAAGCGGTTGGTGCACTATATGTGGCCTAAATGAGAACCAATATTTAAAAATCACAAATCAATTCACAATTCACAATGATTCTAGATACAAGGTCATGTACAACCCACGAAAGGAGCTGCATGCACTCCACCTTAGATGACTTGGGGTTCATACTCATGGTGAGGCTCCAATCGAAAGTGTGTGTCCTCCTCAAGAGCCCACTCATATGTATATTTAGCATATCTATATCAGTTAATCCTAATTTCATGGACCGATGTGTATGCAACTACGATGCTTTTCTTGTAAAGCCCACATTTGTAATATATATATATATGAATGATTAAATCCTCATAAAATAAAAAAAAATATACTCATATACTCTAAACAACAAAAAAAAAGGTTGGCCATTTATTATCTGATTTATTACCTTGCTGAAAGTCCAAGCAACCACCAATCACTCAAGAAATTCATGCAAATCAATCCGACGCAACAAGCACCAAGACACATGAAGAAAGGGTAGAGTAAGTGCATAATATATAAGAAACAACCATATACTCGATGTAATCTAGGACATCCTTTCAAATGCTCACAACATCATTTTTTACATACTGCTTCATCAAATTTAATAGCACCCCTACCCTAGCCTTCCCTTGATCAGAACTTTCGAAATCACGATCTCTTGACTCGAGTTTTATAACTAGGCCTTTTTGTCTTGGGATCCACAACCCTTATGCACTCATTTAACGTTTTCCTCACAACTTGCGGAATAATAAACCTACAACGCCAAGGCTATGGAGAAAATGGAAAGGCTAGGCAAATCCACTGTCAATCCAAGGAATCCTCCATGCCAATGACATATCATGACCAAGAAACCACATGCATGTGCCATGCATGACAAATATATATATATATATATAGTATATAGTAATCCTCTAAGTATAAAGTTAGTATAGTATAGGTATATTATAGTTTACTATATATATATATATATATATATATATACCATATATTATATATATATATATATATATCTATATATAGGAATATAGTTATAGTATATATATATATATATTATATACCATATCTTAGATATATTGCATATATGGTATCATAAGAACAATGCCACCTTGTTTTAAGCACGGCATTACAATTGTTTTGAAAACTTGTTTTAAAAATAAAAGGTACTTTTCAATAATATAAAATTAAATTAAATTGTATGATAGTTGAAGTTACATGTAAATAATCTATATTTTAGTTGACAAATTTAAATTATCTGTAGTGTTGATTTAGTAATATATTTCTTTAACTAATATTATATTTAATTAAATATCTAAGTGATTAATAAAGATTATTTTTTAAAATGTTGATATAAAACGTTATTAAGCATAGTACTTAGATGGTATAATAAACGGGAAAAAATGGATATAATTTTATATAATTTGAAATTAAATGGTATTTGTCATTTAATTGTAACACAAGTGGTTATTATATTAAGACAAGTGGTTATCACATTATTATATTATTACTAATATATGTAGATTAGGTTACTTTAAGATATATTAAGAGATTCAAATTTATATTTTCCTTGATAATCAAAACTTTCTGGAAATACATATGTGGTATGGTAAGAAGGTATGGCTAGGTTGGTACCATATTGATGTGAATAGTTAAAAATGTATTTATATAAGATGAATTAATGGTGATTATTCAAAATGTGAATAGCTATTTAGGTCAATCTCCCTTGAGGACATTATGTAAAATTCAAAACTCTATATATGATATGAAGTGAAAGAAGGAAGCAAAGGAACATAAAATCAAAGTAGGAAGTTAACCTCATTTTGTTGATCATCATTCATGAGTACATGATAAGAATCAAAATGTCTCACATATGTTAGATTGTATAGATTTAGGGGTTTGACCATATATAAGAAGAAGAAGTAGTTGGATATGAAGTAGTGTAAAATCATGTACACTCATTACATTATTAGTGCTACATATATATCATATATATTAATATATTTCAAGTTTTAATATTAACTAATAAGTACTAAGGTATACATTATAATATACCCATAATATATATATATATATATATATATATATATATATATATATATATATATATATATATATAACGCAATATATATTGATATATAGTATTATAAGTGTCTAATATATTACTATCTATATATATCTCTCTATAATACAATATAATACTATCAATAATTAATAATGATAGTCTTATAATAGATTAATAGAGACATATTTCTATTACTGAACTAATTAGGAGGATTTGTGTTAGGCTTTAGTATTTTATTTTGTAATTTGAATTTCAAAATTCCTAATACTTCTAATTTTTATATTTTAATTTGTGAATTACTATACACACACGTAAATATTATCTATCTATATATATATTATATATAATTATCATATATATATATATATATATATATATATATATATATATATATATATATATATATATATATATATATATATATTTAATGAATATAAAAATTAGTTGCAACGCTTGTTGTCCTAGATTGTTGCCTCGTGAAAATTTGGAGTGCACCCTAGCTGTCTCAAAAACTAGTGCCCGTACCCCTGTTATCACCAAAAAAAATGATCATCTAGCCTAATTTACTAGATGGACCAAGGTAAACCATGTAAAGCCAATTTTACCATAGTGAAATTGCTTTCCTATGAGAAATTACTTAATAAACCACATTTTTCAAGTAATTTATAGTGAAACCCATGAAGAATAATTAAATAAATCATTATTTATTTTATTCTCTTCTAAGAATAATTAATTTAACCATTGTTTTATTATTATTCCTTGTCATATTTGTCCCAATCATGAAAAATAAACAAATAAAACACTAATTATGATATTTTCTAGAAGAATAATTAATTAATCAGTAATTAATTATTATTCTTTGTTAAATTTGAATAAATCCCTTAGGAATAATTAAATAAATCTTTATTTGTTTATTATTCCTTAACTAATGCTTGAGATAATAAATAAATCATTTATTTATTTATTATTTCTAAATAAAAGTTTAAATTCTTTTTCCCTCCTAAATAAATATAATAAATATTCCAAGTGGTATTCCAAGAATGGGATCAATAATAGTTTATTATTTCTCATTATTCGAGGATAACTCAATATTTTGTTATAAATTGGAGGGTTGTCCATCCATTATTCACTTTTAATTATTTTCATTGTTGCACTCACTATTGTAACTCTCATCATTTTCATTGCCGCACATGATATTTTTGTTGGGTTTATGCATTGTAGAGAGGAGAGACTCTACAGAACCCGACGACGTTTGAGGATAGCCAAGGACCCATCCCATAGAGGGGGATTGATAACATTTATCTGTTCTCTTCATAGGTTTTATTATAAAATTATTCTTTACATATCTCATTTCCATTTGATGATTGGGGTCATTACTCTTTCTTTCACTGTTTAACTATGATCGTAGCATAGATCAGAATTTCTGTAGGTTTTCTTCTATCAGTAGCTCTAGATCTACAATGTTTAATAGTCATTTCTATAATTGAGATTATTTGTCATCCACAATATTAAGTGGATTTTTTTCGTACATCATTGAGAAGAAAACACTACAAAAAATTGATGACTCCACTAGGTTTAATACTTCAGATATAGAAACCTAGGTGACCTTTGGTTTTCACATTAGTGTTTCTTCTTTTTGCAAACCTCTTAATGTTTCATGGTTTTTTAACCCTGGATCTCATAAATTTCTCACTTCCGCAATCTTTCTGGTCGTTTTTGCATGTCACAAGAACGAGTGGCGACAAAGGTGACACCTTTTTACGAAATTTTCCGACTGGGATCCTCGAAACATAAATCACAGTTTCAACACAAAAAGTGTGATCTCGCATTCAAAACTCACCTTTGAGTCGAAAAAGTGTGATCCATACAAAAAACAGGTTAGTACCTCCGATTTCTGGGTTTTAGGGCTTCTCCGAGATCTGTTTCTAGGTTTTGTATAGAGCTTCATTTTGGGTGTCTAACCCTTTTATTATCCCACTTAGGCCTTGGTTCACTCTCATTTACTCATCGATGTCAAATTTAGCCTCCCCTAGGGCTTCTAGTACACTTCCACCTTTCTAGGAGGAGTTTAGGTGAGTGAGAAGTTTGCGTTTTTGCAGCGCTTTCAGCCACATTTCCTAGATCTGTAATATTTTGTGTCAGATCTATTAAGATAGGTTGCTGCCATATATAGTTTCACATTTAAACTTCTTTGGTCATTCCCTTAGGGTCCCATCGATTGCCCTAGGTGTTCCACCCATCTCCCTCTCTTTTTCCGACGATCTTCCTCTCTGTTTTTTGTTGTTGCTACACCGCTTTCGAGAAGCTTAGTATCACTTGATACCATTCACACAGACATTCAGATCTCTTGACTGTTTCAGTCTATTTCCCATCAGTCTAGCCACCAAGAAATATAGTGTTTGAAAACTGAGTTTTGGTGGGGTTTAGTTACTTGTTTTGTTTTTTATTTTCTGTTATTTATTTCAATTTAGCTACAACAAGTTTTCTTTTTTTTAAATACAATCTACGGTTCATCATTTAATACACTTGCACACACAAGCACACCTCAAGTGAAGGACACTTGGTTTACACCACCAAGTGAAGACTTAAGATAGTAAATTTACCTCACCGCATTAGAGACAAACAATATATTATTGATCTCCCTTCACCATTTCTGTGTTCCATGTGTCCTTCCATCATTGCACCATCAAGGCATGTGTGATGGAGACTATTAGGCATTCACCCCCAGTTTCTACTTAGGCCTATTACCCGTCCCCATCGAGTTCAAGTTCATAGCCCTCAAACTCTTCATACTGACTCTTCTCCTTGTCATTTTGATTCCTCATCTAATTCCAAACCTCCTTCACTACATATCATCATGATGTCTCGACCCAGAGCTGGTGCATGAACCTAAACTCGTGTTGGCTCTCGTTCTATACTGATGGTCACATGAGGCGGAACAATGTCAAGAACCATTCTAATAGCCCCCATTCTCCCCTTTACGGTTGGGTTAAGTTTGCTGGATCTTTATGAGTTGATAAATGACCCCATACACCATGATGTTCGTTGGCCCTCTATGCTAACTTAGATTCCCTCACAAATCCCAAAGTTTGATGGCATTGATGGAGAGGATCCTACCAACCATGTTTGATCCTTCCACACGTGGTGTTTTTCCAACTGCATAACTGATGAATCCATTCATCTTTGGCTCTTCTAATGCATGCTTACTAGAGACACCAAAAAATAATATATAGACCAGCCCTCTACCTCTCATTCCATTTTCGTAATGCATGCTAAATCATTCATGTCATATTTCCAGTTACCTCTTCGGTACGATACTGGTACTGAGCTATTGACCACATTCCATCAGTCCTCCACCACTCGCCTTTCTCACCATGCTCAAGCGTGGCGTTGAAGGAGGAGCACATGTCATGCCTCCTTTTAAATATCATGTCTATCTATTGGTTTCTTTAGAGCCTTTTATCCCCCATTAGGAAAGGTGCCACGTCCCATTTTCCTCAGACCTAGGAAGAAGCTCTTAAGACTCCTTTGAGATATGATCTAATTTATGCACAATCGGGTTATGTCTATACCGTGATTGGAGACCTCCCTTGCCTTGGAGGTGCCAATTGACTCGGGGCATCTCAGGCTACCGACAGTATTGTTGGATCCCTTCACACACTTCGCCATATCCTCAGCAAAGTTATGGCTATCCACATGGGGGCACTAGTTCCTCCAACAATTATACTTATCCTACTATTAACATGTTTCTAGGGCCCCATCCCATTTACCAATGGTTGCTGCTTCTTATGGACAACCTAGTGCTCCAACCCCTCAAGCATTAGCAGTGCAACATCCCATGAATCCTCAGCCCCAACAACCACTGCCAACTTAGGGCTAGGTGTTTGCACAACTGAGTTATACCAATCGCCATAATTCAAAGAAAAAGTATAAGGGAAAGGTTAAAAAGGGTAACAAATGTAACTAACCTAGTACACCCTAGGAGAGCGAGCCTAACACCAACAACTAGCAACAAGGTGGCCAACCAGAGAAAAACAAGGCTATTCTTACGAAAAATCCTTGTGCATGTTGTGGTGTAAATGGCCATTATACATATGAGTTTCCTCTTTTACCCCAAATGAAACAAATGTGGGAAGATCAAGCAGCTTGTTGATGTCAACAATCACCTCAGAACCTTTCGTCAGATACCGCGTCCAAAACCAAAGTATGTTTTCAGCCTCTTACGACACCAAATGGTCCCTTAAAAATCTCTCAACCTAAATTTGAGGCAATTCCCAAGATCCCAAAAGGACCATTACACTCTAATGCGACTTCTAATAGAGCTACGAATACATGGAGTATAATAGACGAGTTGGTGCAATCATCTATAGCTATGTCAACGCTAGAAGTCCTCTAGTCATGGCCATACCGAATGAAATATCTACTAACTCCCTTGGGTGTATGGATCCTTATGATGATTGTTTGATTGTCTTCCTATTTGATACATCAACATATCCCCCATTACGTTCAGTGGTCACTTTCGAGATACCAGTTAGAGTTGAAATACCAGTTAGATACTAGTTGTTTATCCTAGATATAATTTTTTTCTTCAATATAATGTTTTGACCTAAAATATTTTTGTCTCAAATTGTTTTTGTCTTAAATATAAAGTTGTCTTAAAATAGTTTTGTCTTGAACTATTTTTTTCTTAAATATAAATTTCTGTGTAAAATTATTTTTATCTCAAACTCTTTTTGTCTTAAATTTTTTAGTTAAGGAAATTCTATTGATATTAAATTTTAAAGTAAAATAACTAAAATAAAAAGTGGGTTTTTAAGACAAGATTTCTTGTCTTGAAAAATGTCTTAAAAGTGTCCTTCATGTAGTAATGTGGTTTGATAGAAGAAAGATAAATGCATGAAAAGCTGGTGCAGGAGCATGAGACTTGGAGGGAAAACCTTCAAACTTATTCCAAAAATCCAGAAAATTCTACAGGCAAAGTAGCGGGTTCCTTTAGCTGGCAATTTCCATGCTTTTCTAGTTTAAGATAAGATTAGAATTAAGAATAAAATCATGGTGTAATAAGTGTTTATGGATAAGCTGTAAAAAGCTTTATTCCTAATTGCTTTAAATCACTCTATGTAAAAGGCATGCTTTTGTATGGGATAAGGACCAAGAGGGCTTATATATTATTTATAAAATGAAATAAAAAGACACTCTAAGTTAGAGAGCCCAGAAGCATTACCATCTGAAAAAAAGACCTCTCCCTATGCATCTGATTTTATGGTTCTCTATTGAATGGTAATTGGATGTGTGTATCAATTTTAAGGCATTCTTCTAAGTCTGAATACCAATGAATTAAGGCATTCTTCTAAGTTTGAATACCAGTGTTGAAGGTTTTCTTAAGTTGATCTCCATTAGATACCAATACTTGATTATATTGTGAAAACCCATCAAATAGGGACAACATTTCAGACCGAGAAACACACTGAAAGATGTGTTCCATAGAAGGGATAGGATAGTTATCCTTTTGACATGCTTTGTTTAGGTTTCTGAAATCAATACATAGCCTAATGTCTCCACTTTTCTTTCTCACTGACACGAGATTCGCTACCCAGTGGGTGTGTCTGACCGGGAAGATGATTTTAGCATGCAGCATCTTGTTCAGTTCTTTCTTCACCAATGGTTCTAGGCTTGGATACATCTTACATAGCTTTTGTTGGTAGGGCTTGGCCGTCTTCTCCAAAGGGATCACATGTTGCATAACACTGTTATCAAAGTTCTTTAGGTCTTCATATGTCCACGAAAAGACGTCCTTATAGTTTTTAAATAACATGACAAATGCAGCCTTTTCTTCTAGAGAGCACCCAAGGCCCACATTGACATTTTTTGGGTCTTCTTTCGTCCCAAGGTTGACCATTTCATACTTCATGGATGACCTATGCTTTTTGCGGTTAGTCAGCTTCTTGAATTTATGATGCAAGTCATACAAGTGCTCCATCTTAACAACTAATTTTTGAATCACATTGGGTTGATCCTTTTCCTTATATTCCCTTTCATTCATAATGTTTTCATGCTCCTATTCATCAATGACTACGTTCTTAAATGTCTTCTCGTAGTGCAAGAACTCGAGGATTTTCTCATCATCTTTGAACACCTACCAATTCGAGATGTTATCACGCACAGATGGTCTAAAAATCAATTCGACAGAACATTTATTTTTCTTCAATCTAAAATCAAGAAAAAGTTTAGCAACCATATTAGCCATCATATCAGCATCTTGGTTTTTCCCTCGAGGTATTTATGTGATATTGAAAGAATCAAAATTGTCAATTAAGTCCCATACCTCATGCTAGTACCTTACTAGGTGTGGTGAATTGCAATGTATCCTTTTCTTTACATGATCTACTATTATTTGTGTGTCACCAAAAACTTTAAGATTTTTTACATTCATGTCAATGGCTTTCTTCAGGGCTTGCAGCAGGCCTTCATATTCTGCTATGGTGTTGGTGCATGCAAACTCCAACCGGCTAACCATCAAATGTTGGTTCCTTTGCAGGTCAATGAGAATACTTCCAGCGCCTACACCTTCAAAGAAGTTACAACCATCAAAATAGATTGTCCATAATATAACATCTAATGTTACATTAATTGAAAAATTATCTAAGAAATTGGTCTTATCATCTACTATAGTAGAGGATAGTTCATCAGTTGGATTATGTGATGGAATTTCCAACTATCTGTATGTCAAAGTTTCTTCAATTGTTTCTGCATCAAATTCTCCAAAATGGGTTTCTGTAGCATAAACATTGAAACCATAGTTCCCAAAGATGGAGTTGGTAAACAATACAAGCTCATTAGGATCATTTAGTTCCGTTAATACATACTTCATGTATCTTTCAGAGTCAACTCTGAGCACATCACCTTTTCCCTTCTGAGGCAGCAAGAGGCGGGACCAATTAGTTGAGAAGTATCCATTGAGTTTTGCTAAACAATCCCTACTAAGAAACATTCCATAGGCTTCGAGTATATCAACTACCACTATATCAATGACTTATGTGTATTGTGGTTTAGCAGCCATCTGAATCCACACATCTTTCAATTCTCTAATTACTTTCACATTTGCCTTGTCCAATTGCATAATTTGGGTCCCAATTTTATTAGGTATTGCATGTAGTCTTTTCGCAACAACATAAGGTGTCATAGTGGATGATGCACTAAAATCTACCAAGAAATTGTGCACACTCATGTTGAGGATTTCAAATGTGATAAGGAAAGGTGTGGTCATGGATCTTGACTTTCTCCCTATCATGGTTGTATTGATATCTTGGGGCTTTTTATTCATTTTGGTTAGAGTGGCTTCCATAGCTGATTCCATTTGGGCTGCAACGGAGGTATTGACAGGTCTGGACACTGACTTCTTGGTTGGTTTATTGGGATGGTGGGAGCTTTGGAGTTTCTCTCATTTATAACGTTCCAGAGCAAATCTCTTTGCTACGTTAATTTCAGAAAATCAAAATATGTGATATTAGCCCTAGATTTCTTAAGATCATCCACAATATTGTAATCAATGTTATAAACAGGATAGGGTAGAGTAAACATACCCATTTTTCCATTCTTATGTGGGAGTTTACCATCTGGAGTATCCTTCGTTACAGTGGGAGATGCATTCTCCTTTTCTGGATGGTTTGCAACAGGGGTATTCCTGGATTGACCACCACAACTACTCTTCTCGACAAGAACTTTGGGAGCAGGTGCTTTCACAGGGCGGGTATCTTTCTTGGTCTGATCTACATGCTTCATCACACCTACAAGTGGCCCTTTGCTTCTTGTATATGAGTTTTAAGCAGAACAACCACACACATACCCTCCGAGGACTCCACGCGGTAGACCCCTCTATCATAAGCTCGCATAGGATGGAAAAAAAGTTAAAAAAGGGCAATCATGGAGTGGTAGCTCAATTTAATGCCATCCAGGGAGTCGAAACCAAGCAGCCGCCACTTCATCCTGAGATGCAACAGATTTTAAATAACCATCTGCCCGTCTTTGAAAAGCCTCAAGGGCTTCAACCCTCGCGAGGGGAACATGATCATAGAATCACCTTGGTTCCAGGGACCCAACCCTAAAATGTGCACCCATACAGATATCCATTCACCCAAAAGAATAAAATAGAAAAAATCATCAAGGAACTTTTGGAAGCAGGGGTCATTCGTCCTAGCATCAGCCCTTAGTCATCCCCAGTGGTCATGGTGCTAAAAAAAGATGGGGAGTGGCGGATCTGTCCTGACTTCAAGGCCCTCAATAAGTTGACTGTCAAAGATAAATTTCCCATCCCCGTGATTGATGATTTGCTGGATGAACGCAATGGGGCTCAATTTTTCACGAAGCTGGATCTTCGCTCAGGCTACCACCAGATTCGCATGAAGGAAGTCGACATCTCCAAGAACGCTTTCAGAACTCATGAAGGCCACTATGAATTTCTGGTCATGCCATTTGGTCTTTGTAATGCCCCCTCTACTTTTCAGAGCCTTATGAACCATATTCTCAAGCCATATCTCAGGAAATTTGTCATTTTCTTCTTCGATGACATCCTCATCTATAGTTGCACTTGGGGCGCACATCTTCAGCATGTAGATCTACTCTTGCAACTCCTCCGAAAGCATAAATTATTTGTCAATATGCCCAAGTGTTCATTTGGCAGGTCAGAGGTAGAGTATTTGGGCCACATTGTGGGGCGTGAGGGTGTCAAGTTGGACCCCAAAAGGATCCAAGCAATGCAGGAATGGCCTCAACCTAAGACCTTGAAGAGCTTGTGAGGATTTTTGGGTCTCACAGGCTATTATCGTAAATTTTTCCGCAACTATGGTTGCATAGAGAAGCCCCTCACCCAACTCCTAAGGAAAAATTCATTCATCTCGAATGAGTAAGCACAACAGGCCTTTACAGCTCTAAAAAAGGCCATGTGTTCCACTCCAGTTTTAGCACTACCTGACTTCACCAAATCTTTTGTCATTGAATGTGATGCTTCGGGGACAGTTATTGGCATGGTTTTAATGCAGGAAGGGCGACCGTTGGCCTTCACAAGCCAGCAACTCAGTGGGAAGAATCAGGGCCATCTTACATGCAGTCGACACGTGGCGACCTTATTTATTGGGGTGACATTTCCAAATCCGCACAGATCATCACAGCCTTAAATATTTTTTGGAGCAACACCTATCCTGCCCACAACAAAATAAATGGCTAGCCAAAATGCTGGGATATGATTATGAGATCATTTACAAGAAAGGGAAAGACAATAGTGTAGCAGATGCATTATCTCGCCAATTTTAGGAGGAAAGTACCCTGCTAGCTATTTCCCTCCCCATTCCAGAATGGATTGAAGAAACTCGCAGAGAATGGTTTTCACACCCAGGGCTCTCCCAACTCATTTCTCAATTGCAGGCAGATCCAAATTCCACCAAGGGCTACTCGTGGTAGGATGATATTCTTCGCTAGTCATAATATCACCAGCATCCTCCTTCAAAAGTCGCATTTTGGCAGAGATGCACTCATCTCCCATTGCAGGACATTCGGGCTTTCAGAAGACGTATGCTCACACCAGAAGATCATTTTTCTAGACATGCATGAAAAAGGACATCCTTACATTCGTAACCGAATGCGATGTCTGTCAACGCCACAAAGGGGAAACTGTCAACACACCTGGCACATTACAACCATTGCCCATTCCGGCATCAATTTGGACGGAAGTTTCTATGGATTTCATTACAAGTCTTCCAAAAACAGGGAAAAAGTCAGTCATCATGGTGGTTGTGGACCGATTGTCGAAGTATCCACATTTCTGCGCTCTTCCCCAAACATTTACACCAACCTTGGTTGCTCAAACTTTCATGGATCAGATCTTCAAATTTCATGGCATGCCTATTTCTATTTTGTCCGACCGTGACCCGATCTTCACCAGCAATTTTTGGCAGGAACTCTTCAGAATCCAAGGCACTCAACTAAAACTCAGTACTTCCTACCATCCGCAAATAGATGGTCAAACTGAAGCTGTCAACAAATGTCTAGAAACCTACCTTAGGTGTTTTACTTTAGAAAAAAAACACCTTTGGGTACAGTGGCTTCCTCTCGCAAAATGGTGGTATAACACCAACTATCATGCCACCACCAAAATGACCCCGTATGAAGCAGTATATGGTCAACTCGCGCCTTCACCTCCTTCATATCTCAAGGGATGCTCAAAAGTCCAAGCAGTGGCTCAACTCCTACAACACCGCGCAACTATGCTCGTCTATCTTAGAGAAAATCTTCATCAAGCTTAGAACCGCATGAAGCAACAGGTAGACCAGCATCGCTCAAAGCGCCACTTTCAAGAAGGGGATCAGGTCTTTTTACAACTCCAACCATACAAGCAAACATCACTCAAAGACAAGGGATGTCACAAACTCTCTCCCAAATTCTACGGACCCTATCGATTACTTCAACGCATTGGAGAAATGGCCTACAAGTTGGCCTTGCCACCTACTACAAAAATCCATCAAGTTTTTCATCTCTCATGCCTCAAGAAAGTGATTGGGATCAATTGCAGAATTCAGACTAGTCTCCCGGAATTGGACGAGGAAGGATCCATCTGGCTTCAACCGGAACAGGTCCTTGACACACGAGTCAAGCAACTGCGCGGCCACATGATTAAGGAAGTCCTCGTCATTGGAAAGGCACCTCCCGAGAAGATGCAACCTGGGAACCAGCCACTATTCTGCAGAAGTTTCCGCAGCTTCAGGCTTGAGGACAAGGCTAGTCTTAAGGGGGTGGGCATGTTAGGGTCCCAGCCTAACCCCCTTATCTATGTAATGGGGCCACGTCATAGTCAAGAGTCAATAAAGCCCATATTAATAATTGTAAGTGGTTAATCCGAAATTAATAACGAAACCACAGTTAGTTGCAAATGGGCCGTAGTATTAGATAGATGGTATTAATAATACATGGTATTGGCCCGTGGTATTGTACGTAGGAGTCATATATAAAAGATAGAAACTCCCTGTGAGGAGAATCGTGTCTTATCTTGTAATGGATCTCTGCTCTATTGGAGGTTGCCCCCTCGAAGAGGCAAGTGAACATTACTCTCTAAATAATAAATTCATTGTTATTCTGTGTTCTGGGTATCTTTTCTTCGCATATTCTATATTCTGGATCTCTTTCCTTCGCATATTTTGTATTTGGGTATCATTTGCAGGTTAAGAGCATAACACTTTGGAACAATGTGACATTGGACCATCACTCACCAAGGATGGCGGTGATTGTAAACACAAGCAATTTATATTAAACCCTAAGATTAGTACTATAAGCCCTATGAATAATATTATACGCTACGAATATGAACCCTCACATTAGTAAACCTAAGAGATTGACATTATAAACCCAAGGGAATAATATTAACCCCAACCGATAAATATTATAAACACAAGGTATATAAACCCTAAGATAAATATTATAAACCCTAAAATAAACATGGTTGATAGTGGTTGACCATGGTTAAACGCTAAGTTTGTACGAACCCCATGTTGATAATTTAAGCTGGTAGTCTAGGGAGTTTCAACATTCTTATTGACTTATTGAGACCCATCACTCTTTGGCACCATTATTAGGGAGGTGTCCAACTAGTTTTTTTTTCTACTTAGAAGTTGCATTTCTTTTTCTACCTTTGTTTTCATTAATACTATTGACTTGGAAATTAAAAAAAATAAGGTGGGGTGGGGATGGAGAAACCAATAAACAAAGGTAATTATTTCATGCATCCTAGGAGTAGGGATAATCAAGGGAAATTCCTACCAAAAATCCCCACCCATTCAAGTAGTCAACCATCGCTCTCCTTGTGTGAGTGTGAGATTCCCTTTTTCACCATGCAGGAGTTAGAAAATCCTCTAAGTGAGCAACCTAAGATTTTTGAAGAACTCAATGCATAGGAAGAGCCCATATCATTTATCCAATAACTTGTTGAAAACAAGAAGAATGAGTTCTCTCACATCTAAGAAATCAATGGGGAGGCAAAGAATGCAGAATATTAGCCCCACATCCCTC
The DNA here is from genome assembly GCA_000404065.3 of Pinus taeda. NCBI lineage: Eukaryota > Viridiplantae > Streptophyta > Pinopsida > Pinales > Pinaceae > Pinus > Pinus taeda. The sequence goes on from APFE030708039.1 coordinate 43,878, forward strand.
CCACGCTTCCATGCTTTAGCCTATGAGGACATTGACCTATGACTATAACTTAGATTAATATAAGATGAATTTGTTTCCCTCCATGCTTAAGGATGCATCATTGCTCTAGTTTTTCATTCTACATTTTATTAAATCATATGAAAGTATTTTTCTATCTTGAAATCGATAGTCAAAAAACAATGTAGACAGAGGAGAGAGAAGGTATATAAGCTAATCAATTTGATGAATCACAATGGGGCTAATCTTTTGAATGCTAAATCACAAAGAGAGAAGAAACTGTGCCAATCTAAATAGAATATTTAGAAATTAGTTGGTAAAAAATGGTAAGGAAATTAACAATTTTAAGGTCGAAAATTGCATGGAAAAAAACAATTGAAATCTACACAAAAGTGGAAAAAGAGTTCTTTCCTTCACCCATGGAGATAACCAAATCAAAAGGTTTTAATATCTATGGACACTTATCCAATTTTTTGAAAGAATAAATTGGTGCTTGTTTCAAGTCTATGTAACCTTCTACAACTCCTACAAGTAAATAGGAAGAAGTGTCAAGCTTATCCTATTTAACATTATTCAAATATTTAGGGTGAATCGTGATAGAATAAAAAATAAAAAACAATAAATGGACAGCTCACATGCTTTGCACCCCAATGGACATCTAACCCTAGTTGAGAGGGAGAGATAAACACAACATTTTGTATTCACTTGGAAAGAAAGAGTGGGTAATCAGCTAGTATATGATGCTCTTTGAGGATGTGTAGGGAAAACAAGATAAGAGTAGGCAAGTGGAGTCATTCTTTGAGGTTGGGAACCCAAGATAAGAATACTCCTAGAATGTCATACTCAGTGAACACATGGGTGGCTATGAAAGATAATGTTGAAGGTGCATATAATCGTTGGTCTCATCAACATTGTTTAGTCAAGGCCTTGCTATGTGACAATGTTGGTTAGAATGATGTTACATAGATGGATTAATAGTCAGAACATTCTTGTGAGATCTCTTTACCGTTGAGAATAATCATGTATAATTAAATGAATACCTCCCTAGTTAAGAGTATTTTTGAAGAAAATGTAGCTAGGTTTAGTTCATTGACTTGTAATTATAATAATATGTATGAGATGAAACAAATGAATTATTATTACTTGTGTCATAGGTTTCATGAGAAAGATGTGCTTACCATAGGTCAAAGACCTCTTCTTGATGTCCTTATGATTTATTATCTTAACATAAGTATTATAGAA
>APFE030708043.1:10543-46921 GCA_000404065.3 Pinus taeda
CACCTGTTTACTGTTAATATGCTTAATAATGTTCTGATGCATTCACTGAAGATTAAGCTAACTGAATTATAAGATCTTTGGGTATACGCTAGTTTTGTTAGACACAGTCGCGTGTATACGCTGGTTAACTTAATTGAAGTAGCGTATATGAATCTGAGTATGAAATTGAAAAGTTTTATCTGATCTGATAATACTGATTCACCCCCCCTCTCAGTATTATTTCCAACAAGAAGGGCCATAATATTTCCCACATCAATAATATGAGACAAAGGAACAAGATGAAGATGGATGAAACAAAGAATCAAAGGAGGATGTAAGGGTGCAAACTGTAGAAAGATTAAGCTCTTGAACATATCGGCGACATGACTTTGGAATGCGACAGCATTTTTGTACCAAGGGATTGAATGTCATGCAGAGACAGCAAGGATTGAATGAAATGAGGCAAAATGAAGAACCCAAATCTCAGAAGGCCAATGACGATGTGAGGATATCCCAAACCTGGCGAGAAGAAAAAATGTGTCTATGTTCAAGAGCAACAAGTTATTGTAGGTAATCAATAGAATATTTCCAAATTTTGCCCCCACCATTTCTCCTGATTACACCAATTATCTTTGAAACACAAGCTTGAAGGGGATAGAATATGCTTGCAATATAAGTTTGTCCTTCAGAGAAATCCAACCCAGTGGAATTTTAACGAGCCCTAGGGAGGAGAAGCTCAGGTCTCATGATGGCGACGAGTCCAACGTCGTCAGGGTTTAACGAGTCTGACATAGGTAAAACTCAGAGTCTTTTTCATATTTAGATAGTTTCAAAAAGACACTGAAAAGAAAACTCGAGATCGGCCCTTTTCATAAGTTTATCCCTCGAATTTGAAAAGGTAAAAAATAATATCTAAGGGAACCTATTGACCATGGAAGATCAATGTATACCTTTTTTGTAAATAATCTGTCCCAACCCGAAAAAGGGGTAAAAGTATATTGGGTAGATGATCCTTCACAGCCTTTAACGAGTTCAAAGCGACAAGAGCTCAATGATCTTTTCATTTTTAAAGGGTCGAAAATAGATTGAAAGTGGACCCCCCCATTTAATTTCTTTTACGAGTCAAAAGGGAAAAATACTCGGCAAGATTTTCAATTGTTTTTTTTACCAGTCAGAAAAGAGCTTAAAGGTGACTTGTCCTAGAGAAACGAGTGGTATAAAGGGTAGCAACTAGTTTCGTCAATGGTGGAACTGCTTAAAAAATATAATGGTCAAGATGTTGGGTAATAAAACCACTCATCACTGCGGTCCCTCAAGAAAGGCAAAACAACCAAGAAAAAGCATATGATCGGCCAAAGAGATGGTGACGATGGAAAGAAACAACCAAGGTGCATCTAGCATAAATTAGCTGATAATAATGGTGATCACAAGGGTGAAAATTGGGTGTGGGTTCATTTTTACACAAGCTTGCACCATGGAGAACTCTGCTTGGATTCAGTTTGATGTTTTATACAAGATTGAAACAAAAAACTATGCTTGAATAAGTTTGCATACCACTAGCATAATGACTCAAATCAAGGTACATGCCCCCCAAGCTTCATTGCAAGCAACTAGGTGGATGGAATGAAGGTTCACTTTCAAGATCTTGGAAAGACTCGACTCGGATTTTACGAGATCTTAATCAAAGACTCGATTGGGAAAAGGGATTTGTTTCATTTTTTAACGAGGTTGACATAGCGAAAGAGATATCCTCAAAACATTTGTTTCATTTTTTAACGAGGTGGACACAAGATAAAGAATTCTCCTCAAGGCTCTTGTTTCATTTTTTAATGAGCTTGACACAAGACAAAATCTATGCTTATCACCCCTTGTTTCATTTTTTAACGAGGTCGACACAAGAAAAGAACTATCCTCAACACTCCTTGTTTCATTTTTTAACGAGGTTGACACAAGATCAAGAACTATTCTTGGGACTCCTTTTTATGACCTAGATGAGAACATGGCTCCCAAGAGGACTTCACAAGACGATAGAACCATGCTCTAGGAGGAATACATGTTGTTGGGTACCAATGACAGATCAGGTTCCAATGCCCCCAGTACATGATGTACAAGACCATCTGTGTGATCATCAAAGGAGGCAGAATGGGTAGCCACATAATTGACCTATGGCAGGGAAGGTACTACTGGCAAACAAGAGCCAATAGGGGATGACAGTTGCAAAGGAGGTTCCTGGTGAACAAAAAATGACAATTGATCTATAGTCATAATTCTTCCATCATGTGGAAAACAAACCACAAGGAAAAGCAAAGAAACAAGAGTCCCCATGACATAAATATAGCCGTAGCCAAGGAGAAGACTGAAATCCAATGCACCATGGATGAACATCACATCTGTATAGACAATTTTACCTCCCAAAGTAATAGCGAACTTTGAAAGGATCCCTAAGGGTTTACTAGTTCCTCCGTCGAAAGCCAACAGATTATGGGTGACAGGCACAAGCTGTGGGGAGCCCAAAGCTTTCCAAGTAGTGGAAGACATGAGGCTAACAGATGCACCTTCATCCAAGATAGTGCCAGGTACTACCATATTATAGACATGTACTGTGATCTAGAAAGGCACATAAGATGGGAGGTGGAAAGCAGTCAAGCGATTCCAATCAAAGGAAACGACAAAACTACTTGGTGGGCGTATCGTACAAATGTCCCCATGCTCTGCAAGAATCGAAGAAGGACTCTCTTGATCAACCATGACGGGAGGGTCATTGTTTGATTCAAGAGAATTTAACGAGATGAGAAGAACATGACCAATATGATCATTATGCTCTTCCGGAACAGAATGAACATCTGGTGGTGAAACCAAGCCGACACTCTCTTCAACTAATGGTTGGTTGGGAACAGACATAACATAGTCAGGCTCAGGAAGAGCAGGATGTGAAAGAGATGAGTCCAAGTCAGTCTCTTTACCAATCGGGAGAGGATCAAAAGAAAGCCTCTGATAACCAACAGGAAGTTGGGGTTGAGGAACTGCCAGGTTTTCCAAAACTTGAAGCTTTATCCATGAGAGACAAAGGTGAAGAAGATGTTCACCTTCAGATAACCTACAGGGGAATCTAATCTTCAATTTCTTCTTACCACTGCTAGCTAAAGGTGTAATATAGAGATGATATTCAAAGGTCGATAAAGATGGTCGAATCATATCTCAAGACCATACTTCTAAGATCCTAGGAATACCAAGACAATCTCGAAGGAAATGGTCACCCTTGCACAACTTACTAGGAAATTTGACCTTCTGTGGAGGATCAAAATGTTTTTCTATTAGAGGTTCCCTCAGAGAAATAGTCACACGATTGGCCTGTCACTTATCTAACTCCTTCTTCTTTGTCTTCCTCTTCTTCTTCTTAGCCTCCTGGTTACTGGATTTATAAATGTCACCAGGTGAAGTAGAAGAGGAGGGTGAAGAAATAGGGGAAGAAGGCAAAGGCTCAACCCTAGAATCATTGTGACATGATTCAAATGAAGGAGACAGCAGAGCAGGAGTTGGGATGCTCAGGATCACCGAGGTTGAAAACAACCAAACAGGTAGGCCAATGGTTAACCCAGGACAACATTGCCATATAAGGAGCACCAACATTTCCAAAAGAAGGAAAAGGACCAAGATTCCCATCCAGGGGGAGACCTTGACTAGTAGACTCTGGAAATGTTGCCATTGGAATTGACTTTGAAGAAACACTAACTGTAACCAGAAATATTTCGTGGGTAGTTAAATTTTACCACATTGAAACAAAACTTTGCCTTTTCATATTTTAAGAGTCGAGAAAAGGACGAAAGGTGACTCTATCGCTTTTGAAGTTTAATGAGCATGAAAGGACAAGTTCACAGATGATCCTTTTACTTTTAAAGAGTAAAAAAGGAATGAAAGTGACTACTCTGGAGTACTAGACAAGATGTTTACCAGAAAAATCGAAAAATTGCGTATACACCTTGGTAATAAAATGAAATAGAAATGACCAAGGACTTTCCATACGACAGTCAATCTTCTCGAATGTTGTGTTCGGTGTGTTACGATTCGTAAAGTGGCAGATTCAACTTCCTATGGATAATAGGATGATAACCTAGTGGGGTCTCCCAATATATACATGACGGTACAGGGAGCACAAATCTGTACTAGTACTTATTGAATCACAAAAGGAGGAATCACCCAACGTTAGTGAAAACAATAGCAACTAGGTTTAACGATGCCAGAACACGTCTCTAGCCTAGACCTCTAGATATGTGAATTTTAGGTTCCAATTCATTTTTAAGTTCGTTCAATAGATTTTAACAGTTAATCTTGAATTAAGTCTCGATTTGAAGGCCCTACCGGATGTATCTTTAACACTCCTAGAATGCAACTAGATAAGGAAGACAATTGCAAGCAAATGAAAGAATAGCAATGCAAGCAAGTAATCCAATCAATAAAAAGCACAATGCATCGATTTTTGCTTATCTCGCAACTACTATGATGAAAAATGAAAGATTTAAATTTTGCTTTTCAATTCATAATCATAAAGAATCTATAATTGCAATTGTTTTTTTATTTTTGGAATAAATAACAAACAAGCTAATGCACAGCCCGACTGATCAAAAGGAAAATGTAATCTATGCTTCAATAGTGAATGGAAATCAAATCAACACAACAAACTAGTTTGATGACCAATCAATATGAATCAACCAGGAAGATGGGCAAGTAGCAAGAGAATAGCTTCAAACAAGTCAACAACACTATTGTGGATGTAGTTCATAAACTTGAAAGGACAAGCAACCCAAAACCAACAAATTCTTGACAGAACCCTAAAAGACCTAGGTCACACAGTCCAAAAAGTCAAATTTCATACAAATGGAACCGAGAAGGACATGCCTTAGTAAACAAAATCAAAACAAGCTTAACAAGGTGAAAGAAATAGCAAAGGAAAGCTATACTGGTCTATTTAGGAGGCAGGGCTGTAAAAATTAACCCTACAGAAATTGTCGCAGGAACAACACTGACAACCTGAGATTGTTACAAGAGTACACCTATTTTCAGAGACATCATTGCAAGAGTACACCTGTTTTCAGAGATGGTCTGATTTCAGGAATTGACACATCTTTATGATGGGATATTTGTGACGTATAGTGAGGGTAAAGAAAACAGGAGCACCTCGTCGCAACTGTTAGGAATTAAACAGTGACGATCTCAATAAAGAGGGAAAACAAGGCAAAAACAGCTGAAAGACACCAAGCTTATCACTCAGACAATGAGGTGGACTACCATATCGACTCAAGTGATCAAAATCACTGATGGTTTAGTCCCAAAACAAAGAGACACTATGTAATTCAATCGAAAACAACAAGAGAAAAATCAAGAGAAATCACACCAATCAAGTCCCCAGTATGGTCGCCAACTTTTGATGTAGGTAAGTTCCCTCTGCGGATAGAGACAACCCCTCTAGCCCTAGAGTGGGTCTAGTCATAGAAAGACAAATACAATAGCTAATTCATTAAATAGTTATCGTTGAAGATGCCTACCTTATACCAGTGTTTGATGAAGTCTTCATCACGTCACTTTAGCTATCACTATCTTCTCCTTAATGAATGGTTCACCTGAAACAACATAGGAAAATGACGATATAATAATAGAGCTCAACAACGAACTATCTACTTATAGAGTCAAGGAACCATAAGCTATCAACATACATTTCATACATGATATAGGAAATAGCCATTGATTGTATTAATGTAAACAAAGGTAAAGCTTACAACCATGCCTTGATGTCAAAAGCTTCCTTGAAGGGTCCGATCATTATGTCTCCATAAGAATTCACTCTCAAAGGTCTCCCATAAATACTGATGACTCTCTCTCTCACCCAAAAGCACAAGTATGAGACTAAGGTAATCATAATAAGGCTTCCTTCTTACAAAACCATTTTACACTTTCAATCCACAACATGAAAGGCAATCCAAACTATAAGGTATCAATCCAACAAGCTAAGGACTAGCACACAAAAAACTCAACTAGCACTCTCAGAACTTGCTAAGAACTCTGAACTAGCTGATCATAGCCATGGAGGATATTTTTATAAGAGGAGGAACCTCCATAAATGAGGGGAGAGGAATCTTATCTTCATGGGAGGTTACTCAAAAGGTTGAACCACCATCTCAAATGAGGAAAGGCGAACTTCTTTGACCCAACAACTAGCTCCAGAACCACCCAAAAGCATTCTATTTGAACTAATTCGTCATATCTAGGTCATTGCAGGTCAAACACTGAGACTCGGAGACCGTCGCGGGTTGAACACTAAGAATCAGAGACGACGCCGTGAGGCATTATTTCATTCTAGGCTATCATCACAGGCAGGACACTGAAGACCTGAGACGATTTTGAAACATGGGAAAAAAGGGGTCAACTTCAGGATTAATGAGATTAGGAAATCTTCTTGAGTAATACAGAAGATTTGGACACATATTTTGGTATATGACAAAAAGAAAATGTCATTTAGTGACCGACTCTACCCAGGATTGGGGGGATGCGGGGTCGGTGACAAAATACTTTGTAACAGGAAGGATGAAGGAGAAAATCAAGGAAAGAGAAAAGGAGAATCTTGGGAGAAAAAATAGGTTGTCCCTAAGATCCAAGGGGGGGAAGTGATTCATGGAAGGACACTAAAGCACAAAAACACAATAAGAGATATGCAAGGGACTAAAAAAAGGAGGTTGTTGCTTGGGGAGGGAGGGCCCTACTATGAGGTTGGAGGAGGTTATCTGATAGTGTATAGAAAAATTGATTGAAGTTGAAGATCAGGAGCACTCTTCAGTGGATGACACAAGGGAGAAAGAGGGCCTATAGATTATGATATTCAAGGAGATGGTTGAATGTGTGGAGTTTTGAGAGGTTTTCCATTGATGCCAAAGAAAGGGTCATTCTTGAATTAGAGGTAACCCTTAATATGTTGCATGTCTCATGAGTCTTATTGATAAATGTTCAAGCCTTCTTAAAAGAATGCCACCAAGGAATTCACTGTCCCATGAAGTTGACTATAATTCCTTGCCTAAAAGAATTTAGGATCACACAGTGTGCTAAGAAAAAGCTTCAAGGCTCTCATAATGCGAGGAAGCAATTGCATAGTAAAAATGAAATAGAGTATGAATAGTGTGAACATGTGCGTAGATCAATAAATAACAAACATATGTATGTCTATGTGTTGATTGTATGCATATGGTATCACAATCTCAAAGATGTGTATGGTGAACTCTTATCTAGTGGGTATTTGATACGACCTAGTGAAGGCAGAGGAGCATTAGTCATCATGGTTGATCACATGACTTAGAGGCTTCAAGTGTCCTTGAAACACTTTGTACCTTACACGAGTCATCTACATTCTTTGCATAGAAGATGACAATTGAGGTAGTGAACACATTATCTGATGATGGTTGGATGTCATTGTCCAAACATGGGTTGGGGGATGTCACTATTTGTATAAAGTCTTTGTCAAATTACATAAACCATATATCATCGTTAAATAGCCTATGTTCAATAAACTGAGCATCTTGAGTGTAAAATATTCCCTGCTTTTACAAGAGGCTTATATGGTAGACATCTTGAAGGAATGATTTTGAAGTATTTCGATAATGTTTTTTTTTCTTTAAGTATAGTTAAAGGCTTCAACCTAAGAGGATTAATGTCCTCATATTGGCTAGGCTGGTGCCTGGATTGGCCTAAGAGGCTTTTTTTCCTCATTCAAGGTTGGTGCCTCGAAGAAGTAAAGAACTTATATTAGAATCAAAGTCCTCACTATATTTAATAAAATATTATTTTTTCTACTTCTTATGTTTTGGCTTAACCTTTTAACTAACATAATATAAAAATTGTAAGAAGTATCAATTCACCACCCCTAGTATTTCCAACAAGGGTTGAGACATATTTGGGCATACCAAAGCCCATGATTATGTTATTTATGTGATAGATAAGTATTTTCCACCTGTGTGCCTGATGAGACCCTCTCTCTGGCACTCTAATTCTATAATGGTTAGTAATGGCAACAAAACTACATGTACAAACTACTTGCAATATGTTTCAACGTTTATTTTCCTAAGTTGATATTCAGATTTGTCAGTAGGTAATGGAGAGATTTTTGCAGTGATTTTTCGAACTATTTATCATTCATAATTTCAAACCCTCATCATACAGCCTATATCAATAAGCTCATCTACTCTCCAAGGTCACCTTAAAATAATTACGAGGTTGAGAATAAGGGAGTGTTCTCCAAATAGATTTGTTGACCTCAAGGTGCAATGTACCAATTGTGTTTTCCACATACTCTCTAGGTGGGACATTCCTTCAACGAATCTAACAAACTCTTCAAAATAGAAACATGTGCCAAGATGGTAGCTGTCATTTCATAAATCCATATCTATTTATAATAAGGTCATGATAAGCTCATTAGATTCTACTTATAATGGTTGTTCCAACTTACACCTCAAGCCTTGAAAATGATGTTTCTAAATTCAACTTAGTTGGTAATCCTCTCAACATTGCTTCAATTATGGTGGATGTTTAGGGGTTTAAAACAGGTCTAGATTGGTGCATTTCTATTCTCACACCACTTGATTCATCTTCCAATTTATGTTGAATCCAACGATAAATATTAGCATAAATGATTCCCTCCAATAGACTCCAATAAAAAGCACTTAAAGTTGGGCTAGTGCTTTCATTCCCTCCAAAAATGTAACAATTTTGAAAATACATCTCAAAAGATTAATTTATATATCTTACTAAATATATATTTATATTATCAAGATATTTTTTTGAAATATATATAATTAATATATATTGAATCAATAAATTTGGATTAACACATTAAATTAAACAAAATAAAATAATTAATATATATTAAATCAATAGATACTAATTAACACATTAAAATTATGTAATTATTACATAAATCAAAAATCGATCTGACACTTTTCAAACAATTTGGTGAGAAATCTTCAAATTTAAAGTGCTTTTGGAACAATTTGGTGTTGAAGCATTTTGGGACACTTTTGAAACAGATAAATTGTTCGAGGAGCATTAGTTGGTCAACACATTTACAGGTAGATGATTAACTCCACTATCCTCAGGGAGTATCGTGGAGCATTAACAGGTGAGGTGCTTCTGCCAATAACCCTTTGTTATAGACATATTTGGGCATTACAACCCCAATCACATATGTCCATAAACGAAGGGATTATAAGCCCCTAAATGTGTTGTTTCATACCCTAAAGGAACAAGGTCAACTAATTACATCATTTCCCAAAAGTTCTCCCTGAAGAATTCCTCAAAACTGGTCAAAACTAGACCATACAGATTGCTCTATGCTGAGGGTGCGATGCATCTCACCTGTTACACATAGAGGGTTCAATGCATATTGAAAAGCCCTTCTGTAGGTTGCAATGAGCAAGAGAAGACAAATGGCAGAGGTAGTTTGCTAGGTGGAAACCCAGGGAATCTTCTAGAAACTGCTCATATGACACTTGCCTCTCTGAATTCGCCCAAGGATGAGTAAGAGATCATGAAATCTCCAAGTGGAACCAAGAAACTATTAGAGAAATGACACTAATCAAAATCCCAGAAGCTGACTCACCCACCTGCAAATATCTATATATGGATCCCTCATCCTAGAGATCCAAAGGCTGGAATTTTGTATTTTGTAAGGAAGTGCTATTGGTTTCTCTGTGAAACATCATAGTGTTGGGTGATCTAGTTTTTCATGAGGTGAAGAGGGCTTTCATGGTGGGAGGATGGCACTGGGTCAGACCACTAGGTTGTAATCCTCTCTTCTACTACTTCTGTCAATAAAGCTATTTGAGTTTTCCTCCATAGTCCTGTATATTTCTAAATCTTGTATTGATATATGCATTTGTATGATTAATATACATCTAATCCTATATTGTTTATGGTTATAGATCTCTATGCTTTGATGGTATTATGCCACTTTGACTCTACAGGTGTTCTTTGAAGCGGGACAAGTGAGGAAAGAGTGGTGAAGCTCTATCAAAGGAGGGAGGAAACAAGCAAGGAGCCAAGTGAAAGACTGAGGTTGGTACTCTCTGCTTCTCTCTCGTCTATCTCTCATAAAGGAAGACACAAGTAACTTTAGTTTGTTTGTTTCTAAGATAGCTACCCGTCTTAGTGGGACTAGCAACTTTGAATAGACACTAGTTTTCCTGATAACAAAATGGGGACTCCACTGGGGAGTGAATAGTTTGATTGTTAGTCACTGTTGTTTGCTTTATAAACTGCAGATGGACCCTAAAGTTAAGCCAGCTAGCCTTCAAACTGCTTTTGCTATGCAACTACAAAGTAGATCAATGCTACTTCAGTCAATCTCTGGGTTAGTTAATGAACTGAACATCTGACTTGCAAACATCCTAAGTGCCTTGGTGGTAGCTCAAATAACCTCATTAGATCATCCCCTATACTTTGTGTTTACTGCCTACCATTAGCTTAGCCTAAATCCTTGAAATTAGTTGCAAACTATGAGCAAAAACCAAGCTCAGTCTCGTCCCTGGACCATCGCACTGTCTCTCATCGGCAACCTAGATGCGTCGTAATTCCCATGTGTTGCAGGTGATATGCATCCCTGTTTCCCTGTGTTACAGGTGCGATGATTAAGTGAGACTATTTCTGCCTCCAGATTTTGGTTTTCTCTTCATTGTCTTCAGCTTTATTCAGGAGTTTTGCTGTCTGTGATCAGTATATCATGTTGAAAGTCTCTTCCTTTGCATTATTCAGCCTCCATTGATAAAGAATTTTGAAGGTTCTTATGTATATTTCATCATTTACAGTTCTCCTTTGAAAACAATAACTTAATCGAACTGTCATCTTTTGATTTGAAAGTGTCGCAAGTGTCATTTTCGGTCAAAGAAAAGAGTGTCGTACAGTCTTGCTATTTTAGATAGTTGATTACACTTTTACTATTGTATTTTATTTGGATCATCAATTCTTTGAAGTGTCGAATGTATTTTTTCAAGTTGAAATTGAAAGTGTCGTCTAAATCTTCCTTTTGTTTTTAAAAGAAATTGCTAAAGTGTCACTTTGAGGAAAGATAGTTCAGATCTGTAGTGAGTTTTCTTTTTGTCATTCTCACATTAAGGAAACTGAAAAAACAAATACATGCATGTGAATTTGCATTTAGACTGCATGCGGAAATTGATTTAGGACAGTGCATCTTAGTGTGTGCTCTTTGCTCTATGTTGAAAGGATTTTACTTCTCTTTCCTTAATAGCTAGGATTTTCATTGCAAAAAGAAAAGTAAACGATTGTTTATCATCTTAGATTGCATATTTAGGAATTGTATATCTACATCACGAGGTGAACCTTAAAGGAAAACTTCTTAAAAAATATCAACTGTAAAATAAACTTCAATGAACATAAAAACGCTTTGGAACCTAATGCACAACATCTAGAAGTCTAGGCTAGAGATGTATTCCAGCGTTGTTTAGCTTGGTAACTATTGTTTTCATCGTAGGTTGGGTGATTCCTCCTCCTTGATATGACAAGTGCTAGTACGGACTTGTGCTTCCACATACCGTCAAGTATATATTGCGAGACCACAATAGGCTATATCCTTTATCCTTAGGAAGCTGTGTCTACTGCCCTATCAATCGCAATGCATTGAACACAACATTCAGTTAGATTTACTACCGTACATAAAAAGTATTCTGCAGTTTTGCGATTGGTTTGGTAATCCCTCTGTCTAGATTTCCAAAGTAGTCACTTTTGTTCCTTTTCAGACTCCTTAAAAGAAAAGGTCCATCTAAGCACTTGTCACTTTAAGCTCATTAAAAATCGAAGGCAAATAGAGTCATCTTTAGCTTTTTCTTGACTCTTTAAAATTGAAAAAGCAAGTTGTGTCAAAGCATCATAAAATTCATTTAATTCGGAATAACATTTTTCCCATTTTTATTTTGAGTTGATCAAGTAATCCAAAATTGTGGAAGAAATTCTATCAAAACCCTGTCGTTTGCGAATACTAACGAGTCAACCATCTTTGACTCCGAAAATGAAACCGTTCCAGGCCAAGTGATCTCATTTAACTAGGTCAAAGTCTCCTGGTTTATTTGAAACTTGTGTTCCAACTTCCTTAGAGAATCCAGTTACTCCACCTATTTCTGGTATCCCTACCTCTACAGAAGGAGTTCTGCAGTTATAAGAGGACACCACTAATCCTAGTGTAATAGCAAACACTTCTATTCCTGAACTAGCTCCATCTAGGGCTGATTTAGAAGGTGACACCCCTCTAGCATCTATCGATGCAGAGTCTATACCTTCTTCGGCACCAGAAATATTTTACGGACCTCACGGTCTACGTATTCCACTTGGATTGATTGCTATAGAAGAGATTGTGGAGGTTGTTCCATCCAGTACTCCATTGCATTTTGGAACTGGGATCCACCTATATCCTTCTACTACAGAACTTAGTCACCCTTCATCGCAAGTTCCTGAAGAATCACTAGGAAATCTTTTGGATAGACTCAATATGTCTGAACAACCATCGACATCTAAGACTGTGTCATCCAATACAGCAGCAACATAACCTCCTGCCACCACTCCGACATTGTTCGATGGTGTACCATCTGTCCCAACTAGTTCTCAACCACTAGATGGAGTCCACCTAGGGACTGTTTCGACAGTATGGTCTACTCCTATTTGTTCATCCAGAACCTTATCTAGAATTTCTTATGTTGAGTCTCAGCAAATTGATCCTTCACAACAGTATCAATTTGGGCAGTCTAGTCTCCAAAGGCGAATTTTCCCTTTGAACACTAGATTACTTCCATATGGGGGGCATTATGCCTTTTCATTGTTCCCTCCAGGGGAACAACCATATGAGAGTTCACAACAGAATTCGGGTCAAGCTGGAATCACATCCAGTGGTTGGGTACCAATACTACCTCAACAAGTGAGAGTTGTATATTTAATACAACAAAATCAACCTGTGTTGAACATTCCCACTACACCGGCTTGTGACGGTGTCGCAAGTACAAGCGCTGCATGTTGTATGTCAACCTCCAGTCTCTCAAGTCGTAATACAACAACCTCTTGTCTCCGCGACTCAATCACAACCGTTGATTAGTGGCTCTTTAACTGAATCGACTTAGGCTCAAATAGGTACTATAACCCCTCATCTTCGTCAAAAATCCATTATTGGACAACAACAATGGTCTCGCAGCCATGGCTGGTACAATATCAACAACTGCAATTCCAGCAATCTTATCGAGGACCTAAGAAACAAAGCTTTGCAGGTAATGGGCAGCCGTATATTCAAAATGGTTACCAACAATCATATTACAATGGTTACGCCCATCAACCCTATCAAAGTTATCAGCATCAAATACATCATGTTGGTATGCAAAGACCCACGGCTCAGCTGATCCCATCTTATCCTGGTTATGCTTCACCAAACCTGAATCAACAGTTGCCTTTCATAGCAACTTTAGAATTACCAGATTTGAATCGGTTAACAAATGATCCAATTGCTTATACCCCATGGTGGCTAGTGATTCCTCATAAACTTCCGTCAGATATTCCTAAATTCAATGGAAATCCGAGTGAAGATCCGTCGAATCATGTGATGACGTTTCATCTATGGTGTTCGTCCAACACTCTCAATGATGATTCGATTAGGCTTCCCCTTTTTCAACGAACATTAATTGGTCCAGCAGGAAAATGGTACATCGAATTGCCTAGGGCTTCATTCGATAACTTTAGTGCCCTTTCCATAACCTTTTTAACCCATTTTTAGTTACCCATAAGGTACGAAACAAGAACGGAGCTTCTTACCAATCTTAAGCAGACGATAACCATTCACATATCTGATCATATTCATGAGTGGTGATGTCGTCATAGAATGGTAAACACATATGTTCCTGATCAGCTATTAGCTGAATGGTTTATTAATTCATTGTTACCTTCTATTACAGAAGATGTGGCCAAGGGAGGAGTTGTCATTGAAGATCAAGTCATTGCTCATGCGCAATATCTAGACTTGATCTATACTCAGTCTGGCATCCTCTATGACAAAATTCCTGATGCTCCTAGACTAGAGTTTTCTGTTCCTCCTCCTCCTAAATCAAACAGCGACTCTCATGTTGATGATGGCGTGATTGGTACCTCTAGTACGCAAACTGAGAAGGCCTCATCTGGCAAAACCCTTGCAGTTTCCAGTAAAATGGAAAATGACAAACTTCTTACCTCGGAGGTTAATGTCGTGTCGACTAACAAAGGCAAAGAACTGAATCAACCAGGGGGTAAGAAGAAAGGGAAAAGCAAAAAGAAGAAAGAGGATGATTCCTCTCCTAAAAAATATTCTAAATACCCTTCTATGCAAAAGAAACCTAATCGACCATGTCACATATGCGGTGAAGACCATTGGATGAGAGATTGTCCACATAAATCTGAGATTAAGAAGTTCTTTAAGAGTTCAAAAACCTTAGCGGTATTGACTGACCCATTTCCAAACCCAGAAACCAATCTGGTTGCTAGCGACAATGCTTCCCCATCTGAAGTGCTTATGTTGTCCATTTCAAAACAACAAAATGATACTTTGATATCGACAAGGAATAAAGATTACGAGAATCCACAATTGTCGAACAACAAGGCTATTGATCAACCTAGTAGTTCGACAATAACGTTGACCGAAGTTGTGCCACCCATCATTCTTGAGCTAACGATAAAGCCGCCAAAGGGAGTAGTACACAAATTGACATTTAATCCTCGTGCTAGAGTAGCACAGAATTATAATATAGTGGAGGATCTGGCCCAATCACCATCCGCTATGTCAACACTTGAAGTACTGCAAAATTGCCCCTCCCAAAAGCAGGCTCTATTATCAGTAGTAGGTGGGATTGACCCAGCAGATTCAAATCTTGTGGCCTTTAATCATAAAGGATATGAACCTCAGTTACCAACTCAACTCGCTTTCCTCATTCAAGTGAAAGCCCTCAACAAAACTATTCATTGAACAATTATTGATGAGGGGGCATCTTCATGCATTATGTCAATGAGTTGCTGGAAAACTTTAGGCTCACCACCCTTGTCATGATCGTCAACAACGTTAAAGCATTCGATGGACGAACATACATCCCGTACGGGATCTTAAATAACTTACAAGTTGAACTGGGGAGAAAGACAATAGAAATTGACATCGAAGTTATCGATGGAAACCTTGATTACAATATCCTACTAGAAAGGCCCTGGATTTATGCTATGGCTACAATTGTGTCAACATACTTTAGAAAAATTTCATTTCCTTTCCAAGGAGGAATTACAATCGTTGATCAAAAAACCTTCCTCCCCAACAGTTCACAAGTTACGGGAAGCATTCCAATGATCAATGGAAGTTCTCAATCACTTCAAAATATTGGAGTAGGCCTCCTAAAAGACCCTACCTTAATGGGTATTTTTTCCCTACTACCTCCAAATAATCTGGAAGAAGTGGCCACAGTGCAAACCTGCAATATGATATCTTCTATATCTACAACGATTTAGAAGATTTCCGATTTTTTTTTAACATGGATCATCACCAGGTATTGCCTCCAAGCCCAATAGAAATATTGTAGCAATCAATTTTCTTGGCCTGAGGGGCAAACCCAAATCAACACTCATCAAGTGTTTGGTAGATAGGTCTAAGGAATATGGCAACTCTTCAGATCCTTGGTCACATGTACATTCTATAGATAAAGGAATCATTCATTCGATGATGATAGGAGAGGCACCATGGGAAGATTTCTACCATTGTTCCCATCTTCTGAATTACCACGAAGATTGTTCCAGCGACCTTAATCATCCTTCATTTTTTGATTTTCTATCAAATATCGTAAATACGGTGGATTCTGAGCGAAATCTATCCATTATTGAAGAAACTATTGCCATAAATATCTCGACCAAACCAGATGTAGTGGAGAATATTCATGTCGGCAAATCTTGTTCTTCTTCAGAACTAGAAATATATTACACTCTCTTTCACGAGTTCAGAGATGTCTTTGCATGGTCATATGAAAAAATGGCATGCATTGACTCAAGTATAGTTGAACATGAAATCAAGATGTATCCAAATGTCAAACCAGTATGACAATGGCTTCGATAGGTGCACCCAAAGAAAGCCACTGCCATCAAGGCAGAAGTTGAAAAACTTTTACATGTTGGTTTCATTTACCTAGTTCCTCTAACTGATTGGGTATCGAATATTGTTCCTTTGATGAAAAAACAAGGAACGATTAAAGTGTTGATTATAGGGATGTAAATCAAGCTTGTCCAAAGGACAACTACACTACACCCTTCATCGACCAGATAATGGATGAATGCATCGGATGAGAAATATTTTCATTCATGGATGGATTTTCCGTGTATAATCAAATTAATATCTGCCCATAGGACCAGTCGAAGACTACATTTATATGTCCATGGGGCACAAAAGCATACCGCAATTTACCTTTCGGTTTAAAGAACGCAGGGGAAACTTTTCAGAGGGTTATGAATTATGCCTTCCATGACATCAAGAACATTGTTCAACGATATCTCGAAAATCTTCCAGCTCATTCACGAGAGAGAACTGATCGTCTGCGACATTTGAGAGCTATATTTCTACATCGCCGACACTACAATATATGACTCAATCCGCACAAGTGTGTGTTTAGTGTTGTTTCTGGTCACTTACATGGCTTTGTGGTTTCAAAGGTCGGGATTCATCTCAACCCATGTAAGGTTTAGGTGATCATCGATATGCCTCCACCTTCAACATTCCTTTAGATTCAGAAACTCCAAGGGAAGGCAAACCTTCTAAGGAGGTTCATTCCAAATTACGCCGAACTTGCTAAAGGTTATATGTGTCTTTTGAAAAACGAAGTGCCCTTTGACTAGGATCAGGTCGCGCAATCTTCCTTTGATGCTCTAAAGGAATCCCTAATAAGAGCATCATTAATGTACGCTCCTAACTATCAAAAAGATTTTAACCTGTATTTGGCTGCAGCAGATACGACCATTGCAATGGTTTTAGTTCAAGAAGAGAATGGAATCGAACATCCTGTCTATTGTTTAAGTCAAAACTTAAATGATACAGAAAGAAAGTACTCCTATGTTGAAAAGCTAGCACTTGCAGTTGTTCAAGCAGTACAAAGATTTTGACACTATATCCTCTTTTGAAAAACTACCATTTTGTCAGATTGCAACCCTATGACTTACATTCTGTCACGTCAGTTACTTGGGGAAAATATTCGAAATGGACAACCATTTTGCAAGAGTTTGATCTGGAATTCGTAAAATCCAAATCAAAGAAATCTTTGGTTTTCACAGAGTTACTATGCGACTTCCCATCGTCGTCCAACAATTCAACATCCAAAGCATCAATCATGGGTTAATCTTTGTTTCTAATATCGTCGAGTGATCCATGGTATTGATATATAATAATCTATTTCCAAACCCAAACATATAGGCCTAATACCTCTCGCTCAGAACAACGATGTACTCGATACCAAGAAAAAGACTACATGATCATCGGTGATACACTTTACCATCGTGGTATCGATACAGTTCTGCGAATATGCCTCACCCATGAGGAGGCCGAAAAAGTCCTTAATGATTGTCATTCAATCGCATGTGGGGGGCATCAATCTGGTTACGCCACAGCACAAAATATTTTACGAGCAGGTTAATTCTGGGCAATAATGTTCAAATATTGCATAACCGTAGTCAGAAGTTGCCATGCTTGTCAAATCTTCAACTGCAAAACCAGAATACCACCTGCACCTCTGCATCCAATAGTTGTTGTTAGACCATTCACCAAATGGGCCATATATTTCATGAAATGTAACCTCACCTCGGTCGGGGGGCATGGGTATATCATAGTCGCAGTTGACTATTTTACAAAATGGGCCAAGGCGGTGCCTACATTAAACAACAGCGGTGAAACAGCTACCCTTTTCTTTTTCAATCATGTAGTCTCTAGATTCAGTATTCCACAAGCTATAGTCATAGATCATGGATCGTATTTCCGAAATCACATTATGGTTGAATTGGCTGCCAAATTAGGACTGTCCCACGACAGTTCTACTCCGTATTATCTACAAGCTAACAGAAAAGTTGAGGCGATCAACAAAGTCCTGAAGCGCATGCTACAAAGGATAATTGGAGTCCATAAACGGAGTTGAAACCTAATCTTGTACTCAGCCTTGTGGGCATACCAGACATCGGTAAGAAATGCAACCAGATTTACAACCTTTTAGCTGGTGTATGGCCTGGAAGCGGTCTTACCAATTCAGTGCAAAATTTCATCTCTCAAGCTTGCAGTCGACCTTCTCCCTGGAACTTCAGAAGAAGAGGCTCATTTCTTGGAATTAATCCAACTGGATGAAATCCATCGTGATGCCACCTTAGCTAATGAAGCTCATAAGAAATGAATCAAGGCACAATTTGACAAGAATGTTAAACCCCGTGTCTTCTTAGAAGGTGACCTAGTCTTACTTTACGATCACGAATCCGATAAATTGGGAGCAGGTAAGTTCTAGTCTTTGTGGATGGGTCCCTACATTGTTAAGCGTGTATTAGTAGAAGGAGCCTACGAACTAGTAGATTATGAATGGATTCCACTATCGCAACCCCGAAACGAGTTGTACCTTAACTGTTACTATGCTTGACTAAGCATAGTAATCTCTTCATATGCTTTTGTTACATTTTTGTTTTCGTCAAGAGTGATCATTTTGGTTAGGTAATCCGCTTTTACATTTGTTTCAGATGTCGAACCTATTGGAGTCATTTGTTGGATATGCCAATGGAGCTAGTTGTAGTACGCAAAACCTATCTTTTGCAGCCTAGGCCATTTTTTATCCAAGCAATGAGTTAGCGAGTTTCAGAGGGTTATGTATTGTTTGGTCAATGAACGACATCACTGAGTATAGTGTGTTGATAGAACTTCTCTTTGATGCCATCACACATAGCATACGCCGACTTGTTGTCAGGCTAGACTCGCAACTCGTCATCCTACAGCTTACTGGCATCTATTCCGTTCGGAATCCAGCTATCTATTGTATGTTCCTAAGGGTCAGGATTTTGGAAAGGCAATTTGATTCTATTCAATATCAACAAATTTCCAGAAGATTAAACACATTAACTGATTCATTAGCAAATTATGTGTTAGATAGACATTTGCAACATTTATAAAAGAAAATCATTTCATCAACATTTGCATCAGGATCATATAACTTAACCAAAACAAAGCTCTGAAAATCAAAAATATATATAACTATTTATAGTTTTTACAAAATGTTCTGTGTCCAGGACAAAATTGGTCACACGACCCAAAAACTCAAAAATACGGGAAAGCACCCTAGACTAATGGTGTTGGTGATAATAAGTCACCGCCTGTGTGATCATACGTAGGAGCCTAGTCCATCGACTGAGCACGCCAGTAGTATGGCGCTATAATCTCAGAGGTAACTCATCGGTCCTCACATCCAAAATACCAAGGGTGAGGCCCTCTATCTGATCTTGCAATATTGAAAGGGTCTCGGCTACATCCAAATTGTGAAGGACATCCCTCCCTATAGCCTCTCCTACTAGAACGACTGTTGCTACCCTCGGGCACACTGTTGGTCGCACTAGTCCAATATCTGCACGAGTACATGGGTTTGATTAGCCTTGATAAAAATTAAAAAACACAAGAACATTATAAAAGCAATAAATAGAGATATGGTTAGATAATTTTACCTATGACACCCCACTGCTCGCTAGCTGGCAGCACCAAATCTGGGTCACCCCGGAAATCCATCCCGGCATATGGATACTCGGCATAAACCATTTGTTAATAGTTGAACCACTCAAAGAAGGTATCAGATAATGAAATCTACGATTGACCAGCATGTCTTGCCAAAAGTTCAACCCATCTCTGCATCTGTGGATCTGTCGGTGCTAGCAGTCTGAGTGAAATGTATTGTGGCTGCATCAGTGGGATCTTCTCCAAGGCGAAAACGGCCAAAATAGAACCATAACCAAAGTTCTTGGATCTTCCATTCTTCACCTTGGTAAGCTATTCTTTTATCACTGGAAGTACTGCATCACACCAGTTGAATACCTTTGGTTCAAGGCATTCCAAGGCATACTACATATAGGACCTATTGGCCAAGTGAAAAGCTACACTGCTAGCCAATCTAGCAATGGTGAATAAGATAGTCCTCAACGACCATTTAGTGACATCTCTAATATTGATCTTGTCGTCCCTGCTCAGCTGAGATCCATCTCTACAGTATCGATGAATGTAATCCCTCACGGATTTGCCCCCACGGGCGGAACCTAATAGTGAGAGAGGAGCACCACGCCTCGATAAACCAGTCAAAACGTAGACATCCTCAATAGTCAAAGGGATGGATTTACCTCTAATATGGAACATTTGGTTGGTAGAGTCCTAGACATCGAGAAGATATTGCAACAAGTTGATTTGTTGCCTCATGCTAGATATGCAGAAGAACTTGAGAAAGCCACAGTTCCGCAATGCAGTTACCGTACACGGATCATGTAAGGCAATCATATCCTCCTCTTCATGCTCATGTTCATGCCATGTAATGACCATCTTGCTCTGATGAATCCCTGAAAAATAAATAAGACAAGTATTAGGATCCTAATTTGGGCAAAAACAAGCAAAAATTCCATAAAAATCAGTGCATAAACTTTCCTCCTTGCGCCCATCGCACCCTAGCTATGTACTAGGTGGGATGCATACTGATTGGCCAATGGCTAGCTCAGTATATGTCACACCTTTCGATGTGTACTAGGTGTGATGGGGATAGAATGAAATGTTCTAACCCTAGAGGCTCAGAAAAAGAGGAAAACATGCTTAGAATCAGAAAAGGAAAGAATTTAATTGAAAAGCTCAGGATTAGCTCCTACCTAGTCCAGACGGCACCGAAAATCCCATAGAATCTCCCAAAATTAGCTAATGAAACTCACGGGGGAAAAACACCTCCAGAGCTCCAACAATCCCAAATTTGAATGAAATGGTAAAATGAAAGGTAAAAACTACTTTTATGTTACTACTCACGTAATTCAAGTAAGGTATTAGTTTTTAAACTCATTTTCAAGCAAGTATGTACATTTCTAATCAGTTTGATGGAGCAATTGAACAGGTAGTACGACCCTCAAGAGAACATAGTGTTAATGGTGAATCGAACATCTCTGACTATTATCACGAGTAATGTTTCCGCAAAGTTCAAGCTCGTTCAAAAATAAACCTAGTTATGAGCATATGTTCCCCTAGAGTTTAAGCTCATTAAAAAATGAACCCACTTTCAGTAAATAACCTTTGTGATTGCATTACTATCAACTTTTGAGCCTTGGTCGTGTTCTTACCATCACCTCCACTTTTTATCCAATCATCTTCCTCCACTTGATTGTTTACCCTTTTGAGGAACAACTGTGAAGAGTGATTCTGTTAGCCACCTTCTTTACACTGTCGTGATTGGAAAGTTCCAAACCTTACCTGGAACCAGCTGCTACCCGAAAATATCACTCATTCCTCAAAGATGAATCTCTTTTAAGCTCTTTTTAGACTCGTAAAATATAAAAATATTGCCGAGCAATTGGCCTCTCTAGCTCGTTAAAGTGATTGGGAGTGCCATCCCTCCTCTAGATTTTAATCTTTTTGGACCTGAGGGATCATTACACAAAACGATCGAGTGCTTGTCTTTTTTGGCTCATTAAAGTGATCAGAAAAGTCATCCCTTTCGTATCATTTTATACTTTTTTGGACCTAAGGTATTATATTGCAAAAAAGGATTACTGGAGTTTCCTTTTTGCCTCTTTTTAGACTCTCTAAAATTGAAAAGGACCAAGTTATCTTTGTCGTTAAACTCATTAAAACAATAGCGACGAACTAGTTCATTACAGACAAGAGCGAGTTTCACTGTCGCTAGGCTTGCTAAAACATAGCGACAGGTACCCCAAAGGGAAAATTATAGAACAAGCATATGTTATCCTCCTCAAGCTTGACAAAAATAAAGAGGTACTAGTTGAGTCAGGTTGGGTTATTCCGTTCACTAGTCATATCACCATTGATCCTCCGTACCATCCAGTTTTGGGGTTCATACCACCAATCCATTTCAGTGTCACCTATATGTTCAAGAGAAGTCACTCATAGAATTCACCAACCCAGCTTATGCCTCATCTGCTGCAATACTTTTATGCTCCATTCTTTCATGACTACCACCTTGAACCTTATATCATCAGATTGTTTTCACCTCCACAAAATCATTTGCTCCGTTCCATGTCATAGATGTGGGATTCATTAAGGCCCTCCTACGATGGGTCACTTCTTGTCAACATCAACTCATTATCCAAGAATTTGACTTAGGAACAACCCTTTCAATACTTTGAAGCTTGCATGCCTCAATGGCAAGTTTCTCACTTCCGGCGACAGGTTTACATCAATGGCCTTCGACTGAAAGATTTTACGTGGTGTTTGACATTGACTCATGTATTCACACCACGTGAATTGTACTATAGTATCTTGAGGGTCATCATAATTATCGGTGATTCCTCTCGTGCTTGTTAATAGCTTACATCATTGGCTAGTAATCAGGCGATGTCTTTCCATGTTCGACAATAGAACATCTTTTCTCATGGATCGACTTGTACTTCGAGCGAAGATTGAATGAGTTTGAAGACCCTGATCTAGTTTCATCCATCCAGGTTGTGATATATTCAGGAAAATAAAGACGTCAAATGTATATCATAACTGCACAGACAATCATCCAAACTAAGGGATGATGGCTCTTCCAGAATCATCAGTCTGCCATACAAATGGTTGTCTGTCCTATGTACATGAAAATGAATTTATAAATCTCATCATGGGAATGCCCACCTCAACTAGATCACGGAAATATTATGAAGATAATGTATTGTATTGTATCTTATTACAAGTCACCTTCCAGCTCGAAAAACCTTGGATCCTCATGATAAAGCATTTCACCCGACATTAGAAGATTTACAACCTCATGCTTTAGGGGGCAACTATTATAGACATATCTGGGCACTACAACCCCAATCACATATGTCCATAAACCAAGGGCTTCTAAGCCCCTAAAAGTGTTATTTCATACCCTAAAGGAACAAGGTCAACTGATTACATCATTTCCCAGAAGTTCTCCCTGAAAAACTACTCAAAACTGGTCAAAACTGGACCATACAAACTACTCTATGCTAAGGGTGTGATGCATCTCACTTGTTACACATAGAGGGTGCGATGCATACTGAAAAGCCCTTCTGTAGGGTGTGATGAGCGAGAGCAGACAAATGGCAGAGGCAGTTTGCTAGGTGGAAACCCAGGGAATCTTCTAGAAACTGCTCATATGACACTTGCCTCTCTAAATTTGCCCAAGGATGAGTAAGAGATCATGAAATCTCCAAGTGGAACCAAGAAATATCAGAGAAATGAAACTAATAAAAATCTCAGAAGTTGACTCACCCACCTACAAATATCTATATATGGATACCTCATCCTAGAGATCCAGAGGCTGGAATTTTGTATTTTGTAAGGAAGTGCTATTGGTTTCTCTGTGAAACGTCATAGTGTTGGGTGATCTAGCTTTTCATGAGGTGAAGAGGGCTTTCATGCTGGGAGGATGGCACTAGGTCAGACCACTGGGTTGTAATCCTCTCTTCTACTACTTCTATCAATAAAGCTATTTGAGTTTTCCTCCATATTCTTGTATATTTCTGAATCGTGTATTGATATATGCATTTGTATGGTTAATATACATCTGATCCTATATTGTTTATGGTTATAGATCTCTATGCTTTGATGGTATTATGCCGCTTTGACTCTACAGGTGTTCTTTGAAGCAAGACAAGTGAGGAAAGGGTGGCGAATCTCTATCAAAGGAGGGAGGAAACAAGCAAGGAGCCAAGCGAAAGACTGATGTTGGTACTCTCTGCTTCTCTCTCATCTATCTATCATAAAGGAGGACGCAAGTAACTTTAGTTTGTTTGTTTCTAAGATAGCTACCCGTCTTATTGGGACTAGCAACTCTGAATAGACACTAGCTTTCCTGATAATGCCCTTCCACACCATAAGACATGTTTACAAGCTATGCAGTTACAACCATTCCTTCTGCGAGGCCTGATCTTCTATGCATTTTGTGAGGCCCAATCTTCCATGTTTTTTTTGCCTAAAATAGGTATTCTTTTCTTCTTCTTAAAAATAGCACTTTGAATAAATTATCATCTCCAATAGGTGAAAATGGAAAACATTTCTCTGGTCTCTCCTTCATTACACTTTTTCCCTGCAGAAAATATAGGTGGTAGAACTGCAGGGCACTTCAATTGACAAATTTTCCTTTAAGTTAGATTTAATACACAAGCAATTTCTCCCAGTAATGGGAAATGTAATGCTTGAGATAATAACAAGGGTCAAACTAATTGACCCAAAGTTTAACCTTCAAAACTAGGACACTAAACAATCTAAACTTAACCCTACTTTTGGAATACGACACCATGCAGAAGGCACACCAGTCTAGATATTCTCTTTAGTAGTCCATGCCACCCATACCATCTCTCATACTTGGGACTTCCTTCTTATCCTTTAGAATCACAATAATGATGCACTTTGTTGTGGTTAACAATGAAGACACACTTGCAACATCAACCAAAACAGCTCTGATCACTTTCAGGGGATCAATAATCCCTTTCTTCACCTTATCAATGTATTAATCTTAGTCAGCATCGTAGCCAAGGTCAGGATTATATTGCTCATTAATTTCCCAACAACCACTGCACCTTCCACCAACATTTGCAACAAACGTACATGAAAAAATATTCAATCGTATATGTAGTTTGACCTTCCTGAGGTAGAGTTCATCATTTTTCCTAAGGTAGGGTTTGGTGACCATTTCCTGAAGTAATTTGGGCCTTTACTTCCTTATTTTTATGTGATGCCAATTCATGCAGATATGTAGCCTGAATTATAACATCCTTGACAATATCTTCGAGACTGTTTTCTTTCAAAAACAATGTTACCTTGGCTTTTGATAACACCTATCTGGAGGCACCATCTAATTTGTCCTCAAATCTGAGACTTGATGCTACCATCTCTGAGATCTATTTTACAAACTTTTCAAATATTAAAATAAAACAACAAAAATATGCCCACAAGAGTGGTTAGTCCTTTAGCAACAATAATGAAACCCTCTAACTACTGGTATTTGATTCTGGTAGTTGATCTATTGTTGTAAACCATTTAGGATCTCAATTAGAGATGATCCTCTTATACCATGTAAAAATTTCCTAATTCAAGAGGAAAACTATCGTGCGTTTCTTTCTCAAATAACTCAGATCTTGAATTACTTTAATAACTGAATACAATTTTGAGCATGCAACAGTCACACATATAACTGGAAATCCTAAATAGCAGATGAAAAATAGCTTTTCAAGTACACACATAATTTTGTCCTTCAAATCAGCTTATCATTAATGATCAAAACTTACAAGGACACATCAAAACTGAGGTTTTCAGCTTCCTAGACACTCAGATCTACTCTATCTCCTTGCTGGATACTCAAACCCACACTTTACTGAATTGTTGTACAACACCGTTCAATATGGATTCTAATCTGACCTTGGCTCCTCTCCTATGCTTTGAATCTGCTCAGTTGACCTTTCTCTGATCTCTTGTCTTTTTGATGTCCAAAAATGTTTGCATACAACTTCTCTCATTTTGTTTTATTTATGCTCTTAGACTCTAATTGAGAAAATTAATCTCCCCTATCTTAGCAACTAATCTCTTTAATCTAAGAAACCTCCTTTTCTCAACAATTATGTGTACAGCTAAGATTAGATCAAATACAAATCAATAATATTCCAAAAATATCTAGAATATTTCATTTAGATTTTTAAGAGTTAGGAGATATAGTGAAATTGATCTTTCAATTTTATTTACTAAGTGAAATTACAAGATGTTATTATTTCACAGTTTTACTAGGTGGTCACCAAAAGTTGTCTTGAACCACTGCTCTCACATTCACACCTTACATGTGTAAGAAGTTCCTACATGAGTTACACTTATCAACATACCCTGTATAACTTGTACCTAGCTCCAAATCAAAGAAAAGGTCTTAGTAGAATTCCATTTCTCACATGTTGTTGGTCACACTGTCTTCTTTAAGACATATAACAACAAGAGTAATTTCTTTTAGAATGGACTCTAATAAGAGGTGGAAAATATTTGTTGCTTCATGTGAGACTTATTAGAGGAAAAAAATAGAAACTGTGAGAACTCCACGAATAATGTATGCCTTGCCCATTTCGAATAAAAGGTGAGAATCCATTAACATCGTCTTTAGAAGTTTGCCTCAAACCGGAGGGAAAATCTCCATATTAGTTATTTTTAGGGTGCTACTGACAAATTCTCACGCGTCATTGAGCTATTCATGCCACATGTTTATAGGCTTCATGGATTTAAGAAAAATAAATTTGGAGTTAGAAGAGCCAACTAGGTTTAAAGAGAAATTTAAGGTTGAATGGCAGCTTTAGGGTAACAAAAAATAGTAGAATTAATTTGAAATTTTAACAAATAAAGTTTCTTGTGTAAAATTGGTTATCCCACATGCAAGAGATAAGTGAGCCTACCTGAAAGCTTTAGATGGGCTCTTAAGCTTGATACAAACGTATATTTGGGAATGTTTTCATGTGGGTAATCTATGAGAAATAGATTCCTAGGTCAAGTGCAGTGTTCATATTCCTCTTGGACAAGAATGGATTCACATCTAAACCTATCTAGGAAATAATTTTGGGGTAATTCTTCAAAAAATGTCCCTCAAGTGGCTGCACCATGGAGCAAATAGTCATTGGCGTAAGGTGTGAATTTTGAAGGGTATTTATTGGTGCAATGTGTGAAATCTAAGGGGTATTTATTCTGTGAACTCTGAGGGGTATTTATTCTACCAAAATTGCTCAGGACATGCACCATGGAGCGCAGTTTCATTGGCATAAGGTGTGAACTTGATGGGTATTTATTCTGCAAAAATTTCTCAGGACGTGCACCCAATCTAATCCCTTTAGATCAAAGTGAGAATGGAACTATGGTAGACAACAAAACACTTGTTCACCTCACCAGTGAGTCAATCGCCCATTGGCGGGAAAAAGCCATTTTATCCTATATATTGTTGAAGCATTTTATTTTTCATATTAGATAAGGCTCTATTTTGAGGGTTTTCCACAAATATTTGAATGTTGTTCTGCTTTATTGTCAAATATTCAACTTCTTATTCCAAAATTCAGAATTTTGTTTCAAATTTTAGGTATTTCAAAACAATTTTTTTTCCCGGGGAAAAAGTATTGTAATTTTCATTATCAAGGAAAATTACATGTTGTGAATGCCATAGGCATATGCAGAAAAGTGATCGTGTTCATATGAGAAATATTTTGTACTATAGAAATCTATACAAAAAACCGAGAGAAGGGCATGCTGATAGTATTTGATCATATATATTATTATTTAAATATTTAGTTTTTTTCAAATTTTCACCCATGGTGATTACTGTTCAATAGACAAAAAATAAATAACAAAAATACATAAGTTAGGGCTTGTCAACCCTCTACAGTTCCTGATCCATGTATGGTCTATGGAAATACTAGTAGATCTATTCTAGTGTGTGTTCCCTGATCAACCATTCCCCTCTAGATGATGTCTCTCCGCTTTTGAAAGCCGATCCACGGGTGCATTGTGCTCCCCGTAGATATGAGCACATGAAACATGTTCAAAATTTGTTTTTAAAAACAAAACATCATCCAATATGGTTCTGAGTGTATATGCATGGCATGTAGAAATGAAATTGAACCAGTTAATAACAATCTTGGAGTCCCCATAAACTTGTAAATGTCTACAGTTTTTGTTTATAGCAAAATATAAAATATGATGAAGTGTAAGGAGCTCCGCAAAGTTATTTGTGCCATCTCCCAACCCCATAAAAATATGGAAATAATGTGTCTTAGATATATGGAGGATAATGCCACTACCACAACCCTATTCCTATGTTGATCCTTCGAAATAGGCCCAAAGGTGCGGTTTATCTATGACCTCCGGGGTGATGGTTTGAATCTTGGCAATCTGTTCATCAACCAGAATTTCCATGTAACTGTTACAAATCTTAGGAATAATCAAAGGCCATACTATATGCTTCCCACGAAATATGTTGTTGTTCCTGCTCATCCATATGTGCCAGCACACCATTAATGGAAGATTTCAGGATCTTGGATTTGGAGCTTCAGCCCACCAACAGTTCCAGGCATTTAGTATACCATCGCCAGCCCAAGTAAGTGATAAATTAAGAGTATGTAACACTTGCGCCCAAACCTATTGTGTTGTAAGGCAGGAGAGAAAGAGATGGTGATTTGATTCCTCCTCCTCACGAAATAATACACATCATCTCGGTCCCTGAAAGATCATTTTCTGAGATTATTTCAGGTCAGGGTTTTGTTCATAATGGTGTTCCACATCAAAATACGAGTACACAGAGGGCCTTTTAGCTTCCATATGATGCTCCACCAGCTATCCAAAGAATCAGGTTTATGGCTAGCATGGATAATAGGATATCCATCCTTTGGAGTATAGATCCCCTTCTGTGCAAAACCATAAATCAGTTCGTCATCCTCATCCCTTAGTCTCACATGGGATTCATTTAAAGCCACTGAATATCTCCTCCACTCCATATGCCACTGATCTGGTATATCCAGGGCCTCCATAGGTATATGTAGTGGTGTTGTATAGTTCCCCGATCTGTATGATGTTTGCCACTCCATTATTATTTAGGAAGGCAATAAAGCTAGGAAGGAGATGGTGTGAGTTGCCGCAACCAATCCATGGATCATTCCCAATGCAGATAGACATACCGTTGTCGATCCACCAAGTAAGACCCCTTCTTATGTTGGGAAGGGTATTTATAACAACCCTCCAAATCACTGATATTCCTTTCCTGTTCTAAGCAAGTAACCTTAACCAGTCCATGACTGTGCATGACCATATGTATTTATGGGTAACCACCTCCAACCAAAGGCTCTTGTGCTTCAAGAGAATCCATCCTAATTTGGCCGCAAGTGCTTGAGCAAAGTCAGAGAGGTTCTTGAGGCCCCAACCTCCCCATTTTTTGGGAGTTGCAATTCTACTCCATTTGACCCATGCATAGGGTTTTCCCTCCTTATGACCCTTCCATAAGAAGTGGTAGCAAACTCGCTAAATCCTTTGTAGTATACCTTAGGGGATCCAGGCCAGAGATATCCATAAGACTGATGTCACTTCCAGAACCGGTTTAATGAACATTAGTCTACCTCCTCTGGATAGTAGCTAATGGCTCCAAATATTTAATATTCTTTCCACCTTGGCAATCAACCAGGTCCAATCTGCGATTTTGTATCCATCTACTTTTATCCTAAAACCCGAGTACTTCAATCCATCCTGCATTGTTAGGTTTTGGAAGGGGAATTTTTGGAGTCCTGTTGTGTACAAGCTAAGAGAGATATAGTGGATTTGGACCATTTATTTCCATCCTTATTGCAGCACAAAAAAGATTCAGAAATTCAGAGAGAGTTTTGTTGTCCTAAATGTGTCCATGTAAGAAGATGAGTGTGTCATACACAAAGAGTAGATGTATTAGAGTGCATTGATCCATGATCTTGAGACCCTTGAGCCTCCTGGCTCTTTTTTCTAATGCAATCAGCCTGCTTAAGCCTTCCATCACAATAAGAAAAATCAATGGGGAGAGAGGACACCCCTGTCTGATTCCTCGCTCCGCCTGAAAGGAATGGGAGACTGATCCATTAATTAAGGTTCCAAAGGATACATATGTAATGCAACACATTATCCATCTAATAAAAACCAGTGGAAAGCCCGGGTGAGGAAGGATCATCCTTAAGAATAACCAATTGACCCTGTCAAAGGCCTTTGAGAGGTCAATCTTGAGCATCACCCCTTTAAGCTTCTTCTATTTGATGGAGTGTAAGGCCTCTTGTGTCATGTCGATGGCCTCATGGATTTTTTATTGTGTAGGAAGGAAAAATATTGCAATGATATGTTACCTAATAGGATAAACTTGATGCAATTAGCTATGATCTTCACAATAAATTTGTATAGGCAGTTACATAGGGATATAGGCCTAAATTCATTGAAGGATAGTGGGGAGTTCGTCTTGGGAATGAGGGCTATATAGGTGGAATTTATAGGTTCATACGTTCTTCCTGACGAACGACATTCCTCTATCACATCGAGTAGATCCGGTCCAATAATGTCAAAGAACATGATAGAATTCTATGGACCAACCATTTGGCCCTAGACTTTTGTCCTTCTTAAACCACTTCAGGGTGCCCTCAATTTCCCCCATAGGAACAGGTTTTATGAGATCCTC
Organism: Pinus taeda; assembly: GCA_000404065.3. Classification (NCBI taxonomy): domain Eukaryota; kingdom Viridiplantae; phylum Streptophyta; class Pinopsida; order Pinales; family Pinaceae; genus Pinus; species Pinus taeda. The sequence goes on from APFE030708043.1 coordinate 40,957, forward strand.
CACCAAGTCAAGTTCCACAAATCTGGGAAAATTCCCTGCAACACGAATAATATCAACTAGAGGTGTGCCTGGTGGGGCTTTGAACAACTGCTTGAAGTGAGTGTTACCCAGCCATGCCAGCTGATTATAAGTTTTAGCAATCAGACCCTATTTCGTAGGCATCTACTAGATAGCATTGTTGGCTTTCCTTCCATTTGAAAATTTATGGAAAATTTTGTATTTCTATCCCCCGCTTGTAACCAAACTACCCTACTTCTGAGTCTCCAAGTTTCTTCCTGATCTAGCAGAATCTTTGTTCTCTGGGTTTCCAAGTCCACAAGGTGTAGTTTTGCTACAATAGAGGTGTAGCCTCTTCCTTCTTCATCCATTAGAGTGGCCAGCTAATTTTCAATGTCACCAAGGGCATGTTCCTCATTGGACTTTTTCCTTCTGGCCCAATCTATGGATAATTATTTGAGTTTGATCAGGTTACTATAGAAACCCTCAGCCTTCCTCTGGACATTTAGTAAGGGATGGGCCTTCCAAAATTTCGAAACCAACTTGAGATATTCAGGGTCCTTTAACCAGGTTGAATTAAACTTAAAAGAAGCCCTAGGTTTCTTAAAGGAGCCTGCCACTTCTAGATAATAAGGTAATGATCCGATATTCCTCTAGTGCCCACCCACTATCTGTAATTTGTGAGGGAAGTAAGTAGATCTTCATGAATGAGATACATGTCTAGTCTCCTCCCCAGAGCTGCATCTCCAGTCCTTTTGTTGTGCCAGGTTAGCAGCTTCTTATTCATAGGGACATCAATAATACCATGTTGCTCCAAGAGGATGTCGAGCTGATTTGAGAGTGGATCCAACTACGAGTGGTGTCCCCTGAATTCTTCATGTCCAATGGAGAAATTAAGATCTCCACCTAGAATAGTCGATTGGTCTATGAGGGGATTCTCAAGGAGCTGCTACCAAAAATCCAATATACTGTGATTCGGTACATAAACGTTAATAACACAGAGATTTCTACCCAATTCAGCTGAAAATATAGCGATACCCAGGAAACCCTGACCACCCCAAGATGATGTAACCTTTATGGTTTGAGGGTTTATCCTGAGAGCTAGACCCCCGGATCTCCCAGCAACATCAAGGGCTTGAAAGTGCCACCCTAGCATGATAGTTAGAAGGGTCCTAATAATTAGCTCAAAGCTACCTAAGGTTTCTTGAGGAGAAATAATGTCACAAGGCTCACAGCTCAAGGGTCTCTTAAGGGCTAATTTTTTATAGGAAATAGTTAATCCCCTACAGTTGGAGGAGAGCCACTTCATGGGGGAACATTAACAAGGGCGTCTCGTGCTCTAAGTACCCTTTCAATGGTGTTGTGTCTGCCCTAAGCTAGATCATCCCCAACAATCTTAATGGCTTTGGAAATCTTGGAAGGCCTCCCCTGGGTGGGTTTATGCTCAACATTAGAGGGTGTGATACCTAATCCAAGTGAGTCAAGGATTTCCTAGTGGCAGGAATGGAGGTTGTATGAATGTTAACCCTATTAGAGTCGGTCTGGTCAGTCCTCCGTCAGAGATCAAAACTCTTTATGCATTTCATGATTAGGTGTCCCACTCCATTCTCCCAGTTGCATTCCGATAGGGGCATACCTTAATCTGACAGAGAAGGTCATTATAGTCATTTCCCCCCTTATGTCTGGCTCCTGCTGGCTCAATTCTTGGTCAATCATCATCAAAGTCCATGACAGTCAAGGCCTGGTCCTTTAAAGGACAAAGGTCACTTCGAGGTCTAGGTCTAGGAATTCATCGATTTGGTCTTTGAACATGTCTAGTAGAGCCATGCAGGCCAGAGTGAGGCCCTTACATAGTTATGGTTTAGAAAGCTTCATCATCATGTGGATAGACTCCGACTCTTCTTCAAAACTCTGTTTTGAAGAAAAGTCAAACAGTGTCATTTATGGCCAAATTTTCAAAAAAGTCGTCAAGTGATTTTTTCAGATGCAGTCATGGTTTCCGTGCCCACATGTCCTGTCTCACAACCCCCGCAGAAAGTGCCGAAAATTGCATCACTCGAGCTAAAATTTCAAAAGGGAAAGTGAAAATCAGTGTGTTTTAAAGTCAGTGAAAAAGTGCAAAACTGAAACAATAGAAAAATGGGTTTTTGAAGAGGAAAAAATTAAACCCATCTCTTCCAAGGCTATATATACCAATTTTTGTCAAAAGCAAAGGCCTTGTGCCATTACAAGTCTTGAAGAAGTATTGGAGAGGCATGAGTGTGCATTGGTTAGCGATTGAGTGAGTTGGAGGCGACCTCGGAGAGCGCGGCGCATATAACTAGGAGCGTGGCGCACACAGAGGGTGCGACGCATATAAGCAGGAGAAAAATGCACACGTAGCCTACCCACAGTGTAAGTTTATTGAGGGAATGGCGCATACCCAGAGCGTGGCACACTGGGCTTTGCGCGCGGCGCATACAGTCCGAGGAGCAAACAAGGAGCCGGAAGTCGGTTGGAGGTGAGGACAAGGGCGCGGTGCACACACACAAGGGCACAGCAGACACGCAGGGGGCGGCGCACACAGCACCCACCCACCGTTCAAGCCCATAATGAGCACGGCGCACACCCAAAGTGTGGTGCACATAGACAGGAGCGCGGCGCACACAGACAGGGGCGCGGTGCGCAAAGATAAAGCACCCAGAACGTGTCAAAAATCCCTCAAAATTTTTGTGAAGCCCCTCTAACTGCAAGGTAGGCTCTCAAATCTATTTGTGCATTAAATTTGATAAAAATATGGTGGATTATTGCCGATGATTGAATGCAAAAAAATCCCATTAAGAAAACACAAGAAGACCCCAAAGAAAAACCAGTTTGCTAGGGTTGTGTAACAATGTTGTTGCTACCAAGGTTATTTTTCCTACCCTACCCCTGTCCCTTATTCCCCTATGTCATTTTTTGCCCGTTATCACTACCCTAACACTACCAACATCATATTCCCTTCCCCCTCCTCCTATTGCTCAATAGAAACCCTAAAACCTACCCCATCTCAATGCCCTAGACTCTTCCCATACCCCTAACAAAGTTCTCCCTATAAACCCTATCCCCATTTCATCAGTCCCTTCCTAACATTCCCTGTTTCATTTGTTCCCCTTGGTAACAGATACTACAAAGGCACCCAACCTCACACCATCATCAAAGGGGAAGCCTAATCACAGCTCACATTGCAGTCATGTCATCACAAAATTTGTCTGAGTATGAGAGGGAGACACAGAGTGACTCATCCGCAGAAGAGCAGGCTCCCAGGAGACACCACAAGAGTGGCAAACATGTCAGGGATGAACACACTACCCTCACCGAGTTACAAGCATGCCCTCTTGCCATGTCATCCTTCCAGTACTTATCATGTTTCGAATTTTGTCCAAGGGTGACAAATGTCAGAGTTCATCATCAGTTGGCCCGTTTATTTGTGCTTCATCTACATGGAGGCCAGTCTACCTTGGCCGAGGTCACTTTCACATTGACACCCGAAACTATATCAGTGGCAACAGGTATACCAAATGTTGGGGAGCAGTGGCATAAGAAGAAGAAGGTGGAAAGGCAACACTATGAGCCTTACATCAAAACCAGATTCTTGAATGAGCTCACAAGAGTATTTCCCTTCAGATACTTGAAGAATGAGTATGCTCCACTCATGAGATTGATAATGAAATACTTCAGTTGTGAGGGGAGGTTCTCTAGACTGTATGCCTATCATATCCACTTGCTCATTCACTTTACCAGGGTGAGGATGATGAACCTCCCATTTTTCATATGCAGGAATATAGAGAGGATGAACACCTTGATGCTGCATAAGACCCCTCAGTAGCAGCTTAACAGTGTCTATCACTTCGCTCTCATCCGGATTTTGGTAGATCATCAGTTGGGATTGCAGGGCATTACTTTGGAGGACTTCATCTCCCATGACTTCATCAGCACATCACAGGTACTATCAAAGCCCGAGCAGGAGTTGGGGGGTCCTTCTTATCAGCATGAGCGCCATGAGACCATGATCATGCCATTTTTGGTGACATATCAGAAAGGCAGTAGGAACTTATTTGCAGCAGCAAAGTGAGTGTTATCTCCACCCGGGGTGGAAGGGGCCTCGCTTCCGGCATCGACTACACAGGTATTGGACAAGGGCAAGGAGCCCATGCATGATGAGTGGCCATCAGGTGCACAGGAGACCGATGTCATCCTCATTCCTAACGAAGAGACAGAGGCAGAAAATGCCAAACTCAGGATGACCATTTAGGAGTAGGACACGGAGATCAAAGACTTGATACTAAATTTTGTGAGGGCTAGATGGGTCATCAAATATCTGGAGCAAAGAAACAAACAGCTTGAGGACCAACAGACGATCATGGAGCTGCAAAGCATTCGTGAAAATCGACAAGCTATCTAGAAGAGAGGGATCGAGCTCACTACCTTGGAGCAAGAGATCAACAACGACCGTGAGTCTTGGTTGGATCAGGTCAATCTACACTTGGAGAAAAAGTTGGAGAAGGCGAACAGGGACAAAGCCATACTGAGGAGGATGTGTTACACTGAAATTTGCCACCATGACTATCTGCAGTAAATATGGCTCCATCAATAGTCATATTATCCTCCTTGTCAAGCCTTATACCTCTGCTCTCCATTTCAAACTTCAAAAAAGAGAGAAAATCATGTTTATCTCTGGGTATGCAGGTTCTCTCTACCTTGCCTGCGTGTACACATCCCAAGCTCATTGTACCTGCGTACTTGTACGCTCTGTAAGTCAAGGGATGGGTGCATACTCCTGTAAAGGTCAAAAGGTGCAAGTTTCATCTTAAAAAAGTTACTTGTGGTCACTTCTAGAGCTTCTAGAAGAGTGTTTGACGTGTATTGAGCGCCTCCAGATGGTTCATGCATCCCTATGATAGAGGAACTTATCCCATCAAGAGAGGAGCTACCCCATCCAAAAGAGGGAGTATCCCATTGATGTTGGAACTGAATAACTTGCTCTAGAACACTATAAATACAGGCCTTGGGCCAGAGGAGGGGAGGTTGAAAGCTGAACATTCCAAAGGGTAGATGCTGCTGGAATTAGGACTTCCATTGTAAGCTTGTGAGGAGAGATTACCATCCTTTCTTGTTTCATTTGGAAGTGGGTGAGCTTGTCAAAGTAGAGGAAAACTCTTGCTGGACCCTGGGAGGAACTTGCACAACACCAAGGCTCAGGTTGTAATGGTTTCTTTTTTATTTCCTTAATACAAATAAGTCCATTCTTCTCAATGATTGGTTGTTAATGAATTGTTTCATATACTCCTTGGTCTATATGTTGAATATGCTTTGTTTTATGGAATATTCGGGTGTTATGTAATCATTTGATTGTTAGTGTATGCAGGTTTCAAAGTGAAGGAGGAGCTCATCTGCATCGATGAGGCTGGACTGCTGCAACAAGCGTTGGACTTGAGGTAGGATTGAAAAACACTTGGTTTCTCATAGAATAATGTATGTTTAGAGAAGGATTGCTCTTAATTGTCTTGTTTGTCACTAGAGAGTCTTAGACTCCTAGGGAGGTTAGGTTTGTCAGCAAAAATAACTCTTTCCGCATGACAAATTGGCGACTCCACTGGGGAATCCATTGATGTAATTGATTTTTCCTTTGAGCAATACTTTGATCTGAAAAGAGTCTTTCTTTTGCTTTTTGATTGCTTGACTGTGTTTTTGGGTGGCCTAGCTTAGAGTCGAGTTAGAACTTAGGTTTTCTTTATTTTACAGTAGTACGCACCCTCTGCGTTAAACACAGTGCATACTAGTACGCACTTTTGCTTTGTACACAGAGCGTGGCTGCACCTGTGCCAACAGGCTGCCTGCGTACCCCTATCAAAAGCTTAGAAAATTTCAATTTTTTCTTTTTACCCATTAGATTTTGTTTATAGTTTATTTATTGCTGCCCAGATCCACTAGTTACCTGTCAGAAGCT
>APFE030708048.1:0-13563 GCA_000404065.3 Pinus taeda
GGAGATAGTATGACAGAAATCCACACTAATGAAATCCACACACGAAGTAAGGGGAAACTTACGGGCGTGATGGAGCCTATAGACCAGACAAAGAAAGATGTTTGCCCTTTGAATCCATCCGCTCCCAAAGTTCTTGTTGAGAAGGGTAGACTTTGTGGTCAGTCCAAGAATACCCCAATCGCAAACCATCCAGAGAAAGATAACACATCTCCCACTGCAACGAAGGCGACTCAAAATGGTAAACTTCCACCTAAGAATGGAAAAACCGGTATGTTTACTTTGTCCTATCCTATTTATAACATTGATTACAATATTGTGGATGATCTTAAGAAATCTAGGGCTAATATAACATACTTCGATTTGCTAAAATTAACACAGCAAAGAGATCTGCTCTTGAAATCTATGAATGAGTGGAATTTCAAAAATCCTACCATCCCAAGCAGCCAAACTAAGAAGTCGGTCTCCAGACCCGCTAACACCTCCATTAGAACCCAAATACCATCAGCTATGGCAGCCACTCTGTCTAAAATGAATTGAAACTCCCAAGATGTCAGTGCAGCCATGATAGGGAGGAAATCAAAATCCATGACTCCGCCTTTCCTTATAACATTTGAAATCCTCAACATGAATGTACACAATTGCTTGGTAGATTCCAGTGCCTTGTTCATTGTGATGCCTTACACTATTGCTAAAAGACTGCATGCGATACCCGAGAAAACTGGGACTTGGATTATGCAATTGGTCAAGACAAATGTGAAATTAATTTGGGAATTGAAAGATGTGTTGATTCAGATGGCCGCTAAACCACAATACACACAAGTCATTGACATAGTGGTAGTCGACATACCCGAGGCATATGGAATGCTACTTAATAGGAACTGCTCAGCAAAACTGAATGGATATTTCTCAACTGATTGGTCCTATCTCTTGCTGCCTTAGAAGGGGAAGGGCGATATGTTGAGAGTTGATCGTGAAAGATACATGAAGTATGTGGTGATGGAATTAAATGGCCCCAATGAACCTATAATGTTTACCAACTCTATCCTTGGGAATTATAGTTTCAATGTTTGTGCCACTGAAACCTGTTTTGGAGAATTCCATGTAGAAACAATTGAAGAAAATCCAATAAACACACAGTTGAATCTCTCCCCTGTAGTCCAACTAATGAACCACCTTGTAATATAGTAGATGATAGAACTAGTTTCGTAGGAAGCAATTCAATTGATGTAACACTAGACTCTATATTTTTGACACTCTATTTTGATGGCTCTAACTGCCTTGAAGGTGCAGGTGATGGGAGTAACTCGTTGATCCACAAGGGAACCAACATCTGATGGCTAGCCGGTTGGAGTTCATGTGTACCAACAACACGACAAAATACGAAGGCTTGCTATAGGCCCTGAAAATGGCCATTGATATGAAGGTAAAAATTCTTAAAGTTTTTGGTGACTCCAGATAATTGTGGACCAGGTAAGGAAGAGGATACACTGCAATTCACCACACCTGGTAAGATACCAACATGAGGTATGGAACTTAATTGATAGTTCTGATTCTTTTAATATCACATACATACCTTGAGGACAAAACCAAGATGCCAATCTGATGGCTCCTATGGTTGCAAAAATTTTGCCTGATTTTAGATTAAAGAAGAATAAATGTTATGTTGAATTGATTTTCAGACCATCCGTGCTTGATAACATCTCAAATTGGCAGGTGTTCGAAGATGACAAGAAAATCCTTGAGTTCTTGCACTGCGATAAGACATTCAAGAATGCGATCATTGATGAAAAGGAGCATGACAGGCTTATGAATGAGAGGGAAGATGAGGAAAAGGATAAGTCCAATATGATTCCCAAGTCAGTGGTCAAGATGGAGCACTTGTATGACCTGCATGGTAAATTCAAGAAGCCAACTAACTGCAAAATGCATAGCTCATCCATGAAGTATGAATCGGTCAACCTTGGAACCAAAGAAGACCCAAAAAAATGTCAATTTGGGCTTGGGGTGCTCTCCACAAGAGAAGGCTGCATTTGTCAAGCTATTTAAAGAATACAAGGACGTCTTTGCATGGATATATGGCTACTTAAAAACCTTTGATACTAGCGTTATGCAGCATGTAATTCCTTTGGAAAATGAGGCTAAGACCTACAAACAAAAGCTTCGCAAGATGCATCCAAGCCTAGAACCGTTGGTGAAGAAAGAATTAAACAAAATGTTGGATGCTAAAATCATCTTTCCGGTCAGACACACCCACTGGGTAGCCAATCTTGTGCCAGAAAGAAAGAAAAATGGAGACATCATGTTGTGTATCGATTTCAGAAACCTGAACAAAGCATCGCAAAAGGATAACTATCATGTCCCTTCTATGGAACACATTCTTCAGTGCATTTTTGGGTTTGAAATGTTGTCCCTATTAGATGGGTTTTTAGGATATAATCAAGTGTTAGTATCCAATGGGGATTAGCTGAAGACAACCTTCAACACTAAATGGGGCACTTACACATATCGTAAAATGCCTTTTGGACTTATTAATGCGGGCGCCAAATTCCAGAGAGCCATGGACATATATTTCTGAGGATTGATTAACAGATCAGTAGTAGTGTACATGGATGACATTACTGTGTATTCATATCGCAAAAGGGATCATATTTAGCACCTGAAACAAATTTTCGAAAGATGCCGAAGTTACAGAATATTGTTGAATCCCAAGAAGAGCATCTTCACAGTCACAGAAGGGAAACTACTGGGTCATATCCTCTCTAAAGGAGGGATTGTTATTGATCCTGAAAGAGTAGAGACTATCATGAGAATACAACCCCCTGCAAATAAAAGGGCAATGCAATATTTCTTTGGGAAGATTAATTTCGTTAGGAAATTTGTTTCAAGGTTCGCAGAAATAGTGCGTCCCATGTAGCTAATGATGAGAAAGGACGTTGCGTATAAGTGGAGCGATGAAGCTAAGAAATCGTTTCAACGAATCAAGGAAGCCATCGCAGAAGCTCATGCATTGGTTAGCCCCAATTTCGGCAAGGAATTCTTCTTGTACACTTTTTCTCTGATCTTTCATATGCCGCGATTGACACTCAAAAAAATGATGATGGCAACGAAGTACCTATTTCTTATATGAGCTCTAATATTCAGGGAGCAGAACTGAACTACCCAGACGTGGAGAAACAAGGCTTTGCGGTTTTCAAAGCCGTAAAACACTTCTGCCTTGATTTATTAAAGGCCAAGACTAAAGTAATTGTTCCCCATCCCACTATAAGAGCCCTCTTCATGTAGAAGGAAATGGGTGAACGGAGAGGGAATTGGATAAACGCACTTCAAGAATTCGACCTCAAGATCAAGTTGGCAAATATAGTTCAAGCACAGGAATTGTGTAGGTTAGTAGCAGAAGCCTTGGAGGATAAAGAAGGGGCATCTGAAAAACCTGAAGTGCAAAGCATGCAAAATGAACAAGTAGAACTCAGGGAGGAGCCCCTATGGATTAATGAGATGATGATATATGAACGCCAAGTGTCAGAAGCCCTTTTGGATCTTGATTCATGGTATTACGACATACACTTCTATCTAACACGGGGATCATGTCCTTAACACATGGATGCATCACAAAGGAGAGTGCTCAGATTGAAATCTAATTAGTATCACTTGGCCAATGACATATTATACAGAAAAAATTATGATGGAATCTGGCTAAGGTGTTTGGAAAAGGATGATACTGATCATGTCTTGAAAGAAATGCACAATGGCCCAGCAGGTGGTCACTATGGTGGAGAGACCACAGCTCACAAAATATTAAGAGTTGGATATTATTGGCCCACAGTGTTCAGAGACTCGCATGCCTACGCTCGCAAGTGCAAGGTGTGTCAAACTGCCGCAGGACGAGAAAGAAAGCCAACTGTTCCCCTCAGGTCTGTTATGACTTATCGCCTGTTCCAACAATGGGGCCTAGATGTCATAGGTGAGATCACTCCAAACTCTTCGCAGCAGCATAAGTATATACTCACGATGACCAACTACTTCACCAGATGGACCGAAGCCATCCCACTTTGGAAGGTAAACGAAGACGAAGTAATATCATTTGTTGAGAAATTTACTATCAACAGGTTTGGCATCCCTGACGCTCTCATATTTGATAATGCTTCTTACTTTTCATCACTGAAATTGACTGAATTTTCTATTGAAAAATAAATTCACATAAGGTATGCATCAAACTATTACCCCCAGGGAAATGGAGCTGCACAGTCCTCGAATAAAAATCTCGTCCGCATAATTCGTAAATATGTCGCTGAAAACTAGAGGAATTGGCACAACGCTTTAACAAACGCCCTTTGGGCTGATAGGGTCACCCCAAAAGTGGCCTTAGGAAACTCCCCATACTTCCTTGTCTATGGAAAGGAAGCCATCTTGCCTCCCAATGTTACCCTTCCCTCTCTACAACTCTCCCAAGATTCAAGAGGAACCCCTTCAACCTTACTTCAAGAGAGGATCAACCAACTGATGAGGTTGGAGGAATTTAGAGATAAAGCCAGAAATAAATTCAGAAATCACCAAATGATTGTAAAGAGATGGTTTGATCACCATCTGGCAAGAGATAAATATTACCAAGTAGGAGAGCTACTCCTGAAATGGGACAAGTTGAATGAGCCAAAAGGTAAACACATGAAATTCCAACACTTATGGCTGGGCCTATTCCAAGTTGTGGAAAAAATTGGTCAGGGAACTTACAGATTGAAAACTTTACAGGGAGAAATTGAAAAAATCCATGTTAATGGCCAACATCTCAAGAGATACTTCTAGTATCCACCACATGGCGGTTACCTCCTAAGTAGGTTAGAATTCATTTTTTTTTTGTTAGTTTAGTTACATTTCTGTCTTTTCCTTTCTTGTTTTTCTGCAAAGTTTATTTTCCTTCTGTTTTGAATTGCAGTGCTTTTTAGCCAACTAATTTCAGTCCTCTAGTCTCGTTTTTACCTTTTCAGATTGCCCCCATTCGCCACCTTCAGCTTTTGCCTCCTTCATTAACCTGTTGATGAGTCTGCTGATCCTAAATCCATCATTACCTCACAAATCAAACAAATTTTTAATGAGCCCATGAGAACTGGAAAATCAAAGGTGGAATTCAAACCGAAGCCACTCATTAGCATCTATTAGGAACTAGGCGAGATCTGTTGATAACTTGGATACCTAAAGCATGTAGGGGCATCTTTATAAAACAAAAAATGTGTAACTACAGCTGGACTGGCATGGAGGAACGCTGCATTTTTAAATAAATCCCACTCAGACCTAGCCTATACTTTCCTATAAGGTTTGCAGTCATTCTCCATTGATCCCATACACCACACTAAATTGTCCAATACCTGTTATCTACAAGTAAACCTCCTTTCATGGGTTAAGTTCACTGTCATATACCCTGTGGCAAATCCAATTGTGCTCTAGTTCTTGTGCCTGAAACTGGAAGGACTTATTTAAAAGAAAATGAAATGTCAAGTCCTTGTGCCAATCTGGAAGGACAGGTTGTTTGGGAAGCTGGTTAGAGTAGGGATTGTTACTAGGCTCAGAGTATCGGTTGACATAGCAAGCCCAACCTTGCTTAAGTGGTTTAAAAATATGGCATGATCCATGACTGCGCCCCATTCAATCATATGAAAATGTAACACTGAAATTCTCATATAAAGTGCAGATAAATGTACCTACATCAAGTTTGACGAGCAATAAAGAGCTGAGGTACACACCTAAATAGGTATTGACAGACCAGTGATGGCCCCAAAAGGATTTTTGAAAGTGGGAAACAGGTAAAGGAAGGTCAATAAATCCCATAATACTACCATTGGAGGATGCCTGTCAAAACCCTATCAGTAATTAGAAGCTATTTGTCTCTATCCTACCCGAAGCAATTAATGTTGAGGTGGAATCGATGCTTGCCAATTTGTACAGTTTGCATTTCACGTTTATCTTAACACCCGAATGTTCTATTGATTCAAGGTTTATTTGGAAACAAAGCTAACTGGTTCGCCCAGTGGTTCGCCATTTGTTGTGGCCACAACCACCACCCTATTTAAACATGCTCTGGTAGCAAATTTGAATGGCCCCCCTAGAAGTTTGATCTTTCACTTCTTCGAATGATCAGTTTTTATCCCAAGGATTTAAACTCTGTGCCGAATCAAATCCCCAATTTTTAATGGTTAAGCCCCCTTTATAAATATTTGCTGCATGATTCATCTATAACCTTTTCCAGCCCTTCATCCATATCCTCCATTGGGACCTTTTCAACCCTAAAAACCTTCTATCGCACTTGTATTTCCATTATAACTCTTTACAATGGAAATGCTTCACAAACATGCATAAGTCACCCTTTTTCCGCCTATCGCAATCAACACAACGCATACCATAAGGCACCAGACTCAATGGAATTATTAACCACATTATATATATTTTGAGTCCGGGGCGCCATCGCATATCGCAATTGACGGGATTCCAAGGCTATATATATATATATAGCCTTGGAACCCGTCGATTATATATATAATATATAATTTCCAAGGATATATATAATAAAGCCTGGAAATCTTCTGTCGATTATATATATATATATATATATATTATAATAATATATATATATATATATATATATATATATATATATATATATATATAATATAATATATATATATAATAATGGAGCACCTCTGTCTTCCAGACCTGACGATAACTCTAGACCCCGCAACATAATATTTCAAGTCCGGCCTTATGGCCGCCTGCATGTTTTCCTTGTATTCCTCTGTATTTGATAAAGTATTGAGGCCCGGGGTTTTCAAAGAGAAGTCTTATATTGCGGACCCGACGGGGCTATTAAGCACAACATATACATATTTCAGTTCCGGAACCCCATTGCATATCACAATCGAGCTTCGATGAAACCCAAGGTCCATTCGCTCGCCATTGAAGCATTGCGATGCAACGTGGTGGACCTGACGATAACTATAGGCCTGGGTATATATCATTTGAAGTCTGACCTTATGGCCTGGCTGCAGGTTTTCCCGTGTTTTCCTGTGTATTCGATAAAATGTTGTGGTCACGATTTTGAATGGAAAATACCATATGGCGGAATCGATAGGGTATGGGTTCCCATCTATAATATTTCAAGTCTGAATTTCGGATCTGGTTCTGTGTTATGCGATGATTTTCCATGTAAATTGAGTTTACGCTTGTGGGACTTAATAAAAAAACAAGGGTCGATTCGTTCACATTTGTTCTTGTTGATGTTATAAACATTTAATGAAGGCAAGGTTTATGTTTTTTAAGCGTTTCTATCATATTTTCGTATGCATAGTTGATGTCTATTATCTCTACAAGCGAGGAGTAAAAGAAACGCATGAGTAGATCTAGAGGGTCCATATATGTGGATGTGTTCCATTTAAATATGCAGCCTTAGGCGTTCTTGGTCAGGTTTCCACCCGTTGCTTGTGTATTCCAAAAGCGAAATTGTCCCAGGTTTCATCATAAAGAGATGACACATAGTCATCCTCTTCTCATCAACTTCTATTCATTTCCCTAGGAAAGGAAGCGCTCCATCAAATATGCCTTATACGTGTCAGCTGTGACACCGATTGTTCTACGTCTGTGTATTCTAATTTGTATATTGAAGAGAACAGGGGGAAGGCGAAAGGTTATGGGAAGACCGAGAGTCATTTCCAGTGGCATAAGTATTACCTTCGGATAGGAGAGGAGGACTTTTTTTGGGCAGAACAACTTTTGATTTATTGTGAATAAAGAAGACTGTTTGGTCGAGAAAGAGCCTTTTTGTTTCAAATTTATTTTCTCTGCTTTCATGTGTTTAGAATCAGAGTGCTGTTGCTGGCATAAAGATAAATTGGTTTTGCTTTGTGCATATTGATAACATACAGTTCATGGTTATTCCTGGTTATTTGAATATAATTCAATAGCATGCTTGACTCATGAAAGATTGCTGATTCTAAACTCTGTTAAACATCAGTTGCGAGTGTTATTTGTATGGAAAGGAATGTGCATTCTCGTATAAGTAATTAGATTGCAATCAAGATTTAATACAACTTTGTCAATCTATGAACTAGTGATTGATTCATTTGGACTTGGAATCTATATATGATGTTTAATCTCTTTTGTTATGCTCCTGCAGGATAGATTAGAATAGTTAGGATTAGCATAAGTAGTTAAAATTAGTGTAGAGAGGATTTGATACTTATAGGTTAGCTGTTTCTGTTTGTTGATTTAATTGAAGTCTTCCACCAAGAAGCAATCTTTCAACACATATAACAGTTTATGGGGTCCTTTAAAACCCGTCGAAACTAGCCATTCCAAACGAAAGTAGATCTAATTGGGGTCTACAATCGGGTTAGTTTCCCTTGCTAGCATAGCGAAAACTCGCCATGTCAACATGACCCTGGGAATCCATCTCCATGGATTACATGTTGATCGTTCTTTCTACAAAGCAATGCAACGATTGTTTTTTCACGGTCGTCGATAGATTCTCTAAGATGGCCATTCTAGCAGCTTGTAAGAAGAGTATCATAGCAGAAGCCACTACCAAGCTCTTCTTTAAACGAGCATGGGTATAATTTTGGATCCAACAGTTCATTATCTCAAATTGAAACAAAAGGTTCTTGAGTGCATTTTTGTCAAGCCTCTGGTCGATGTTGGATACCAATCTCACTAAGTCCACGACCTTCCTCCCATAAACTAATGGCCAAGCATAGGTCGCCAACAAGATGATTGTGCAAATTCTGCGCATGTACAACTCAAAGAATCCACGCGCATGGGATGAAAGCCTCCCCTATGTCCAACACAACTACAATAGAGATCTCCATAACTCAACTGGACACAACTGCTTTCAGGTGGGGTTGGGATTCCAACCATTATGTCCCATTGATGTTGCCATACAATTGGTAGCTACTCAGACAGATTCAGATCATGTCCAGTATTAAGTGTAACGAGCTACCAAATTCATTGAATGCATTCAACACATTCACCAACAGGTCTATGACATATTGGACAGAGCAAATGGCAAGTAAAAACAACGACATAATAAACATCGGGTGCCACACAAATTCCAAGTGGGTGACAAAGTTTGGTTACATTTGCAGAAGGAGTACCTCACTAGGGCCCACAAAAAGCTTCCCCCACTTCGACATGGCCCTTACACCATCACCAAGGTCGTAGGAGATAATGATTTCAAGCTCAACATTCCATTTTTCCTTGGCTTTCACCCAATATTCAATGTGGACCGACTGCGGTCATATTTCCCCAGTCCCCCCATTGTTGGACACATGAGACATTGCTAAACAAATGACACCAACAAAGCTCAACCCAAGTTGTATTGAGTAGGCCACACTTGATAGGATCATGGATACATAGATCAAGAACAGTCGCTAGTAGAGGATCCAACTATATTGAGTTGTCAAAGCAGGCCAACTCCTTCACCAAGGCAAGTGGCTCACTAAGGACCATGTTCAACATAAATTTCCTCACCTCATGAAGGCTTCACACACAATGGGGACCATTGATTCCTAAGGGGGAGGACTGATCTAGGTGGATATGGGTGGCCACCCGTCTATTCCACCTAGACATCTAGTTGGCTTCATTAGTTTCCTAAACGACGTTTTTTTAGGCCTTCAGCAAGGCCATATGTGTCTACCACAAATATTGTATTACTCAGAGGGATCTTTCTAACAAGGTATCATACGTGAGAAACAAAGATCATATGACCAAGTTACGGCCACGAGAAGTTGGTTGTCCACCTAACCCTAACAGGTCCCACAAACTCACGGTGTTCCATCTCTTAGGGTTAGGGTTTTGGTTGTTTAGGGTTTTCCCTTTTTCAATAATAAAAAGGCCTTTGAGCTTCACTGTAGCACAATTCAGAGACACATAGCCACCACATCTCTTCTCAGAGATTAGTTACCATCGCTCGAGCTATTTTATTTCCATTCTATATGTAAGCATATTTCCGTTATTTGATATTAATGAAATGAAGATCTATTTCTACTGCATATATGCATTTGTGTTCATATCTATACCTTTTTGCATTCCTACATAAGTTTGGATCATCCACGTAATATAATTTACCAATTTTACTTGCAATTTCCCGAATCACTCCTTTCGTCCATAATTCAATAGGGAGTCCAGGCAATTTAGCCAATATGATCTTTCTCTTGGGCACCTCCATCACTGGATCAAATCCAACCTTCCAATTTTGGAGGACCAGGAATCCACACCCTTTAACCCATGGTAATGCTGCAATTTTGGTTGCTTCTTCCTCCTTTAGGAAGTGACATATGAACCAACCATTAACCATCACATTGACCTTTGGCCTATATCCAAGATGAGAAGCCCAAATGTTCTGAATCCATTCTTTAATGTGGACTCCATTGAATCCAATAAACTCCCATATGCCTACCAACATTATTTTTCTTAATCTAACCACATTCTCCCATTACAATTCAACCCCCAATATTAACTTTTGTACCTCTTCCATAGCCTTGATTGGCCTTTTGAATTTTTCTTTGATTTTTCTCTTCTGTAAATCCTTGTTCGACAATGATAACTTCAACCCGACCTCCTTGATTTTTGTACCAAAGTCTAACAACCCCCGCAAACACATTGTGTATGTTTGTTTCCATGTGGACTGTTAATCGTTGCTTTATCCAGATCCCAATGAATGCGCTCTCGATCCCCATAATTCAATACCTTAGATTTCTTGTGATGACTTCTCGAGGCCTTTTCATTTTCTATAGCTACCATAACTTTGATGAGCCTCTTGACGTCTAAGCCTAGGCTGAGAATTAATGATTGACTCTCCATGTAGATGGAAAATTATCTAATCCCCAACGTCTAGGTGTATAGGTCAGATATGTAGTCAAATGGGCTACAGGAAGGAAATTGTTTAAATAAGCAAGATGGCACACATCTTCCAACGAGGAGAGCACAAGATTTTAATCAACATACCCCACTGCTAATGACAATAAAAAGAATACACCTACCACAATACATGTTGTCATTCAATAATCCAATCAACAAACAAAGGGCATCCATGATGTTCAATGAGGGAAGACCAATAGTGGTTTATTGTTGGCTAGACAATGGTCACACCTGGCACTCCCCAATGGGCAAAGTATTACAACCCTTTGGCCCCACAAAAAGAATAAGTTTTCCAATCAATGACTTGGGATCTATCAGCCAATATGTGATTAGATGACTTCATGTTGTCCCCATGCCAATGTTCCTCCTTGAAGGTTGTCCGATTAGTGTGAAGTAATACACTTCCCAAAGAATATTCACACTGCTTGCAGACAATTTGAAACTACCTTGGTAATATAATAGTTAAATTCGGGGAAGTACATGAATATCAGAGAATCAGATCCATGCCAACATATTCACTTATGTTTATTTGCTCAAGGCGTTGGGGTAGGTAAATCAGGCTAATTCAAACTTAAAATACTTTTAACCCTCCCGATTGTTCAAATCCATTAATCATATCAACAACTAATAGGAGGCCAGTGACAATGCTAAAGTCACCAGTTAGCCTTAAAGAGCTCAATTTCCCTCTTTCAAATTTATCCACCAATACCTACACTCATAACTGCTTTTGGGCACCATGGAAACCTGCAAATATTCTGGATCAAGCTCAAGCTATCTGAAACCAAGGCTTCAAATGGAAAAGACGCTCAGATAGGATGGGATACTCCAATTCGTTGCAACAAAGTGACAGATAGATTAAAGTTGATAATCCACTAGAATTACATTTGTTCACTTTTTATTTAACATAAAAAATATTGCAGCCAACAACACCTAATGTTACACCACCAAAGACTACACCTAATCCACTTATCTACCACTCTACACTTGAAATGGCCAATCGAATCTTCTTCAAACTTATCACCCCCCAGATTTCTTCCAAAATTTGTTTAATAGTTTTAGGTGTTTGCATCTCTCTAAATTCTATAGTCAATAGAACTCTTTAGGATATTTTGGAGCAAACCTTATTTGCAATCATGAAACCATAACCCTACATCCCCTGTACCAAACTTAACTCCCCTGAAATATTCTGTGTGTCTGGGCCATCACATACCACCACCTTTGGGAGGTTCAGTCCTATGTTTCTATTGCCCTTTTTTTCACAACACTTACAACATTTTTAACTGCATGGAGACAATAGGAACAACATTGCAATTTCTATTGAAGAAGAATGTATAAATTGTTCCACTTATGTGGATTTAATCTTCCCAGTTTTTCTTAAATCACATATCATTTGACGAAGGATCAATATAGCACCAAAAACCAATATCACAAGAAAAAAATTTCTAATATGTCACTCGTATCCATTTTCAATAATTCATGAGACGTACCTCATACCAAGATTATCCAGATTGTGACCGTGTTATACCTATCCACTTACAACAGTTCAAAGGTCATACCTTTTTCCATTAACATCCAGATGAAGACTACCGACAACATATGATGGTCTATCACCATAACCGACGTACCTCCTTTACCAACAATCCTTCTGGCCCTATGTTAGTGGTTTATTTATTTCTCCTCTTATGTCAACATTTCTAAGGAACCTCCTTGCAGCTCTAGGTGCTGAGGGTGTCAAGTTGACCATTTGTTTAATAACCTACTCATGCAAAATGCAGTGCCACTCCACAGTCGACCTTGTCACCATGGAAGCCAAGTGATGCAACTACAATTTCTTTTCCATAGAACTTAGAATAACGATAGCAACAAGGGGTTTGCCGACAATGATTTCATCCTCATTTAGACTTTATTAGTGATTTTCCATCCATTCAAGAGAATTTGTGTGGTTTGCTTTCACTGTCACAATTTCCATACTATAATTTACTTGTGTTGTCATGTTGATATCGATATTTTTATAACCATTGGTGCATCAACACGTTTTCATTGAGGTACCACTTTGTTAGTCGTCACTCATCAACATTTAACCAAATTAAATTTATGTATATCTCCTTAATCTCAATCATTGGATTCTCTTCTTCTAATAATTCATTGTTGATGACGAAATTAGGTTTTACCACTTTAATTGAGAATATGAGGGATTCCTTATCCATGATTTAGATTCTAACCTCAAGAAAATTCTCTAATTCAATCAAATTAGTTAATTTTTCTTTGTCAAATAGTTGTTTTCTTTATTTTTGTTGGGTTGTGTTATATTATTTCCACATAGTTAACAGGGGGTTTGAGGGGTACCCGTAACCCCACTTTATGGGGTCCGGGGCAGCGCCCCGGAAAATTTTGGTTTTGGACCCTATGTTAGGTTGGGCGGACCCACCTATGGTTTTGTGCATGATTTTCGCACATGTTTTTTGGACGCGATGGTTTTCGGTCCATGGTAGTGGATGCTTCGGCATGTATAAATATGTATTGTAACATTGAAAGGAACATAATGAAAAATCAAGCTGGTAGTCCCGGTTTTTGGATCCAGTGGGAAATCTCTGTGTATACGTGCTTTATGTGTTATGCTCTCGCATTTTTATTTTTCCTATGATTTAGAATTTGTATGCAGGTAAT
>APFE030708050.1:3631-30170 GCA_000404065.3 Pinus taeda
TGTAAGAGTTTTTCTTGTTCTCTTATTAAAGAATCACAAAAAGAATCAAAGGAAGGGGACTTGTAGGTTTGTCCTTGAGAAATGAAGGCTTCTCTTGTAGAATGGAAGCTGGAAACAAACACAGAGTAGGCTGGTCCTAGCTTAGTAAGAATGGAATAGATAAGGTTAGTATCTTCTTTCTTAACCTTAACACCTTCCAAGAGAAGTCTAAGGGTCTTGAACTTGGATAAAATATCTTCAATGCAAGAAAAATTATTGGGGTCCAATGTAAGCACAAGTTGATGGGCTCTAAGTTCATTTGTGATTCCAAAAACTTTAATAATCTGCTTCATTGCTTTATCAGGAGTATCAAGTTCTGCAATATGGAATCTGAGATCTGGAGAAATATACATCCCTATCAACCCACGTGCTTGATCTTGCCTATTTTCCCATTTAGCTTCCTTATCTTCATCTTTCGATTTGGTTTCTTGGCTTGAGGCTATTCTCTAAAGACCTTTACTTCTAAGTAAATCCACAATGTAGGACCACCATTGGATGTAGTTGGTGTTGTCAAGAATAAATTGGCATGGAATTTCCATTTTAACAGAAACTGAAGCTATATATGCTGAAACTAAGTGTTCCAATGGAAAGATCTCGAAAAATTAGGCCGGTTCAAAAAAACTGGCTCTGAAAATGGCTTCTGGATGAAGAAGTTATGGCTTTTTGAAGAAAAGTTGATGAAGGCGCCGACAAAGTGTGGGAATGTGCGGAATTAAAAAAAAATGCACCCTTTCCAAAAGAAAGGAGACTTGAACTCAAGACCTCTACTCTCATAAATTAGCTTTGAACTAAGTGAGCTAAACTAAAAGTTAGAGAGAGAGAGGGGGGGGGGGGCTTGTTTTTTTTGGTCACTGAAGCTTTGGGTGCGTGCTGCTTGAGAAATCTCTTTTCCCTACAAAACAAAAAAACAAACCAGCACGGACATACAAAAAAAAAAAACCCTTACGCTTGAATTAGCTTTACCCGGAAACTAATATGTTCCTCAATGTTTCTGATTTCCGAGATCACACTAAGGCGCAGCGGAAAAGAGCATACGCATGAGAAAAATCCTTCCTCTCTGTTTCTGATTTGCCTAGATCACACAGAGTCACAGGACAAAGAGCATACGCAGAAATGAAAGGTATAGCTACGGTAATAAAAAGGAAGCTAAATAAACCGAAATAATAAACAGAGAGAAAAATAACTAGAAACTACAAATAAACATTGTATACCTCCATAGCTTAAAAATGACATAGCTAGGGCTAGCAGGAACCTTTTCGCGTGAAACAAAAGGGGTTCCTCACTGGAACAGATGCTCCTGACACAACAGAGCAATCCTCTCGGCCTGAAAGTAGTCAGAAACAACATATCTAGGAAATGGCAGTCGAATGCAATTCTACCGACTTCAGATTTGGATCACCAACGGACGCGGCCCTCAAATAGCTCTGATACCATTTGTTGGAGACACGATTGTCATTACACGAAAACCCACAGGTGTTAGTAAACAGATACATCATTAGTGTTAAGCACATGCCACAAAACACACGGGAGCATTGGATCAACACCGCCATTAATGGGGAGCACAACAATCTCCCCCCTCAACGCAAGCCAAGTGTGTTTTGAACTCGAGACCTTTGGCTCTGATACGATGTAGGAATTTACAGGGTAAGTTCCTCAGACAGAACACCAAAGGACACTGGTCACAAACAGATCATAGATCAATACACCAGTATTTTTGACATGGTTAAAACCCTCAAAGAGGGAAACAGTTCACAGCTTGAGTCAACGCGGCCACTTCAGGCAATTTATTAATAAAAGAATGAAATTTTACATAAGCTTCTCTCATGAACAGTTAACCTACAAATGACCCTCCATGCTCTTTAAATAGAGATCATGGACCAATCGGGTGTCAAGCCATGGATCAAGTGTCGGTAATACCAAGGAGAGAATGAATCGTCGGATCACTACATATCGTGATCGTCGGATTGTAAGTTACAAAATTACATAGTAAAGAAACACACTTTACCTAACTCTATACTAGACCAAGTTATAGTTAACTATTTCTTATGTGTCGGAATATCCTAACACCTCCAACATCTGTCATTGTAGAATCTACACCTTCTTCAGCACCAGAAATATTCTACGGACATGACAGTATACCTCTTCCACCTGGACTGATTGCTATAGAAGAGATTATGGAGGATCTTCAATCCAGTACCCCACTGCATTTTGGAATTGGGATCCACCTATATCCTTCTACGACAGAATTTAGTCATCCTTCATCGCAAGTTCCTGTAGAATCTCTAGGAAATATTTTGGATAGACTCGATATGTCTGAACAACCATCGACATCTAGGACTATGTCATCTGACACAGAAGCAACATAACCTCCTGCCGCCACTCCGACAATGTTCATTGGTATACCATATGTCCCAAATAGCTCTCAACCACTAGATGAAGTCCACCCAGGGACTATTTCGACAGTATGGTCGGTTCCCATTTGTTCGGCTGGAATAATATCTGGAATTTCTTATGTTGAGTCTTAGCAAATTGATCCTTTGCAACAGTATCAATTTGGGAAGTCTAGTCTAGAGAGGCCAATCTTTCCTTTGAACACTGGATTGCTGCCATATGGGGGGCAATATGCCCTTTCATTATTCCCTCCGAGAGAACAACCATATGAAATTTCACAACAGAATTCGGGTCAAGCTGGAATCACATCTAGTGGTTGGGTGCCAATACTACCTCAACAGCCAAAAGTTGTATATTCAATGCAACCAAATCTACCTGTGTCAAATATCCCCACTACACCAGATATTGTGACAGTGTCGCAAGCACAAGCATTTCCTATTGTATGTCAACCTCAAGTATCTCAGGTCATAATACAAAAGCCTCTTGTCTCCAAAACACAACCACAATCGCCAATTAGTGGCTCCTTAACTAGAGCGACTCAGGATCAAACAGGTACTATCACCCTTCACCTTGGTCAAACATCCAGTATTGGAGAATAGCAAATGGCTTCACAACCATGGTTGGCGCAATATCAACAACCGCAATTCCAACAAGCTTACCGAGGACCTAAGCAAAAAATGTTTGCTGGAAATGGGCGGCTGTATATTCAAAACTATCACTATCAATCATATCATAATGGTTATGCCCATCAACCTTATCAAAGTTATCAACATCAAATACATTATGCTAGTATGCAAAGACCCACTACTCAGGTGATCCGATCTTATCCTAGGTATGCTTCGCCAAACTCGAGTCAACAATTGCCTTTCGTAGCAACTTTAGAATTACCAGATCTAAATCGGCTAACAAATGATCCAATTTCTTATGCCCCTTGGTGACCAGCGATTCCTCATAAAATTCTGTCAGATATTCCTAAATTCAATGGAAATTTGAGTGAAGATCCATCGAATCATGTGATGACCTTTCATCTCTGGTGTTCGTCCAACACTCTTAATGATGATTCGATTAGGCTTTTCCTTTTTCAGCGAATGATAACTGGTTCGGCAGCAAAATGGTACATCGAATTGCCTAGAGCTTCGTTTGATAACTTCAACACCTTTTCCACTACCTTTTTAACCCATTTTTAGTTACCAATAAGTTATGAAACAGGAACGGAGCTTCTTACCAATTTCAAGCAGACGACAGCCACTCACATATCTGATCATATTCATGAGTGGCGGTGTCATTATCGAATGGTGAAAACATATGTTCCTGATCAAATTCTAGTTGAATGGTTTATTAAGTCGTTTTTACCTTCTATTACAGAAGATGTGGCTAAAGGGGGGGTTTTCACTGAAGAGCAAGTCATCGCTCATGCGCAATATCTAGACTTCATCTATGCTCAGTCTAGCACGCTCTATGGCAAGATCCCTGATGCTCCTAGACTAGAGTTTTCCATTCCTCCTCCTCCTAAATCAAACAAAGACTCTCATGCTGGTGATGGCGTGATAGGCACGACTAGCAAGAAAACCACAAAGGCTACGTCTAAGAAATCTTGTACGATTTCCATTCAAAATGCAGATGAAGAACTGCTTACCTCGGAGGTTAATGTTGTGTCAACTGACAAAGGAAAAGAACCAAAGCAAGCAGGGGGCAAGAAGAAAGGGAAAAGCAAAAAGAAGAGACAGGATGATTCATCTCTTGAAAAATCTTCTGCAAACCCTTCTGGGCAAAAGAAACCAAGTCATCCATGTTTTATATGTGATGAGGATCGTTGGATGAAAGATTGTCCACATAAAGTTGAGATTAAGAAGTTCTTCAAAAACTCAAAAACCTTAGCAGTATTGACTAATCCGTTTCCAAACACAAAAACTAATCTAGTTGCTAGTGACAATTCTTCCCCATCCCAAGTGCTTATGTCGTCCATTTCGAAACAAAAAAATGATGCTTTGATATAAACAAGGAATAAAGATTACGCGAATCCACAACTATTGAACAACAAGGCTATTGATCAACCTAGTAGTTCGACAACAACTTCGACCAAAGTTGTGCCACCCATCATTCCTGAACAAACGATAAAGCCACCAAAGGGAGTAGTACACAAATAAACATTTAATCCTTGTGCCAAAGCAGCACAAAATTATAATATAGTAGAGGACCTAGCCCAATTTCCATCCGCTATGTCAACACTTGAAGTACTGTAAAATTGCCCCTCCCAAAAGCAGGCTCTATTATCAGCAATAGGTGGGATGGACCTAGCAGATTCCAATCTTGTAGCCTTTAATCATAAAGGATATGAACTTCAATTACTAGCTCAACTCACTTTCCTCATTCAAGTGAAAGACCTCAACAAAACTGTTCATCGAACAATTATTGATGAGGGGGAATCTACATGTATTATGTCGATGAGTTGCTAGAAAACTTTAGGCTCACCACCCTTGTCGTAATCATCAATGACGTTAAAAGAATTCGATGGATGGACATACACCCCGTACGAGATTTTAAGTAATTTGCAAGTTGAACTGGGTGCCAAAATGGTAGAAATTGATGTTGAAGTCATCAATGGAAACCTCGATTACAACATCCTACTAGGAAGGCCGTGGATTTATGCTATGGCTGCTATTGTGTCAACATACTTCAGAAAGATTGCATTTCCTTTTCAAGGAGGAATTACAATCATCGACCAATAAAACTTTCTCCCTAACAGTTCACAAGTTACGAGAAGCATCCGGATGATCCACGGAAGCTCTTAATCAATTCAAAATATCAGAGTAGGCCTACTAAAAGACCCTATATTGATGGGTACTTTTTCCCGACCGCCTCTAAACAATCAGGCAGAAGTGGCCACAGTGGGAACCTGCAATATGGTATCTTCTATTCAGAGGACTTTCGAACATGATGTTAGCATGGATCATCACTAGGTATTGCCTCCAAGCCCCATAGAAATATTGTAGCAATCAATGTTCTCAGCCTAGGCGGAAAACCCAAATCAACGCTCATTGAGCATTTGGGTAGATAGGTCTAAGGAATATGGTACCTCTTTAGACCCTTAGTTGCATGTACATTCTACAGATGAAGGAATTGTTCATTCAATGATGATAGGAGAGGCACCATAGGAATATTACCACCATCGTTCCCATTTTTCCAGATTACAATGAAGATTGTTCCAACGACCTTAATCATCCTTCAGTTCTTGATTTCCTACCAAATACCATAAATACGATGGACTCCGAGTGAAATCTGTCCAATATTGAAGAAACTATCGCCATAAATATCTCGATCAAACCGGATGCTGTAGAGAATATTCATGTCATCAAATCTTGTTCTTCATCAGAACTGGAAGTATATTACACTCTCTTTCGTGAGTTAAGAGATGTCATTGCCTGGCCATATGAAGAAATGCCAAGCATTGACTTGAGCATAGTTGAACACGAAATCAAGATGTATCCAGATGTCAAACCAGTACGATAACGACTTCGGCAGGTGCACCCGAAGAAAGCCGCTGCCATTAAGGTAGAAGTTGAAAAGCTTTTACATGCTAGTTTCATTTACACGGTTCCTCTAATTTATTGGGTATCGAATATTGTTTTTGTGATGAAAAAGCAAGGAACAATTAGAGTGTACATTGATTACAGGGATGTAAATCAAGCTTGTCCAAAGGACAACTACCCTACACCCTTCAATCGACCAGATAATTGATGAATGCACCGGATGTGAAATATTTTCCTTTATGGATGGATTTTCTTGGTATAATCAAATAAATATCTGCCACAGGACCTGTCGAAGACTGCATTTATTTGTTCGTGGGGAACACTCGCATACCGTAAGCTACCTTTCGGTTTAAAGAACACAAGGGAAAATTTTTAGAGGGATATGAATTATGCCTCCCATGACATCAAGAACATCATTCAACCATATCTCAACGATCTTCGGGCTCATTCCCGAAAGCGGACTGATCATCCGCAGCATTTGAGAGCTATATTTCTATGTTTCCGACACTACAAGATATGACTCAATCCACACAAGTGTGTGTTTTGTGTCAGTTCTGGTTGTTTACTTGGCCTTTTGGTTTCAAAGGATGTGATTCATCTCAACCCATGTAAGGTTCAGGCAATCATCGATATGCCTCCACCTTCAAGTTTGCTCCAGATTCAAAAACTCCAAGGGAAAGTAAATTTTCTAAGGAGGTTCATTCCAAATTAAGCCGAACTTACCAAAGGTTATACATGCCTTTTGAAAAAAGAAGTTCCCTTCAATGGGGATTAGGTTGTGCAAGCTTCCTTTGATGATCTAAAGGAATCCCTAGTAAAAGCATCGTTAATGTATTCTCCTGACTATCAAAAGGACTTTAACCTAAATCTAGCTGTGGCAAAGACAACCATAGCAATGGTTTTAGTTCAAGAAGGTGACAGAATCGAACATCCTGTCTATTATTTAAGTCGAAACTTAAATGATATAGAAAGAAAGTACTCCTATGTTGAAAAGTCGACTCTTGCATCTATTCAAGAAGTACAGAGATTTCAACACTATATCCTCTTTCGCAAAACTACCATTTTGTCATATGGAAACCCAATGACTTAAATTCTATCACGTCAGTTGCTTGGGGGCAAATATTCGAAATGGATAGCTATTTTGCAAGAGTTTGATCTAGAATTCGTAAAATCCAAATCAAAGAAGTCTCTAGTTTTTGCGAAGTTACTATGCGACTTCCCATTGTCGTCCAATGATTCAACATCCAAAGCATCAGTCGTGGATGAATATTTGTTTCTGATATCGTCGAGCGATATTTGGTATGGAGATATAATCATCTATCTCCAAACCCAAACATATAAGCCTAATACGTCTCGCTCAGAACAACAATGTACTCGATACCAACCAAAAGACTACATGATCGTCGATGATACACTTTACCATCGTGGTATCGATATAGTTTTGTGAAGCAGCCTCACCCATGAGGAGGTCGAAAAAGTCCTAAATGATTGTCATTCAGGCACGTGTGGGGGGCATCAATTTGGTTACGCTATGGCACAAAATATTTTATGAGCAGGTTACTTCTAGCCAACAATGTTCAAAGATTGCATAACCGTAGTAAGAAGTTGCCATGCTTGTCAAATCTTTAACCCCAAAACCAAAATACCACCTGCACCTCTACATCTAGTAGTTGTTGTTGGGCCATTCACCAAATGGGGCATAGATTTCATGACATGTAACCCCACCTCGGCCGGGGGGCATGGGTACATTATAGTTGTAGTTGACTATTTTATGAAATGGGCTGAGGTGATGCCTACATTAAACAATAGCGGTGAAATGGCTGTTCTTTTCTTTTTCAATCATGTAGTCTCCAAATTCGGTGTTCCACAAGCTATAGTCACAGATCTTGGATCGCATTTCCACAATCATATGATGGTTGAATTGACTGCCAAGTTAGGACTGTCCCATGACAGCTCTACTCCCTATTATCCGCAAGCTAACGTGCAAGTTGAGGTGATCAACAAAGTCTTGAAGTGCATGCTGCAAATGATTACTGGAGTCCATAAATGGAGTTGGCACCTAAGCCTATACTTGGCCTTGTGGGCATACCGGACATCGATAAGAAATGCAACCGGATTTAGACCCTTTTAGTTAGTGTATGGCCTGGAAGCGGTCTTACCAGTTCAGTGCGAAATTTCATCTCTTAAGCTCGCAGTTGACCTTCTCCCCGAAACTTCATAGGAAGAGGCTCATTTTTTGGAATTAATCCAACTAGATGAAACCCGTCGTGATGCCGCCTTGGCTAGCGAAGTGCATAAGAAATGAGTCAAAGCGCAATTTGATAAGAATGTCAAACCCCATGTCTTCACAGAAGGTGACCTGGTCTTACTTTATGATCAGGAATCCGATAAATTGGGAGCAGGTAAGTTCCAGTCTTTGTGGATGGGTCCCTATATTGTTAAGTGTTTATTAGCAAAAGGAGCCTACGAGCTAGTAGATTACAATGGGATTCCACTGTTGCAACCCTGAAACAGGTTGTACCTCAAGTGTTACTATGCTTCACTAAGCGTAGTAATCTCTTCATATGCTTTTGTTACATTTTTTTTTCGCTAAAAGTGATTGTCTTGGTTAGGTAATCCACTTTTGCATTTTTTGCAAATGTCAAACTTATTGGAATCATTTGTTGCAAATGTCAAACCTATTGGAATCATTTGTTGCAAATGTCAAACCTATTGGAATCATTTGTTGCATATACCGACGGAGCGAGTCATAGTACGGGGAACATATCTTCTATATCCTGGGCCATCTTTGATCCAAGAGGTGAGTTAGTGAGTTTCAGAGGGGTATGTATTGGTCGGTCGACGAACAACATCACTGAATATATCGTGTTGATAGAGCTCCTCTCTTATGCCCTCACGCATGGCATACGCTGACTTGTCGTCAGGCTAGACTCACAACTTGTCATTCTACAGCTTATTGGCATCTATTCTATTCAGAATCCAACAATCTATCGTATGTTCCTAAGGGTCAAGATTTTGGAAAGGAGTTTGATTCTATTCAATATCAACACATTTCCAGAAAATTAAACACATTAATTGATTCATTAGAAAATTATGTGTTAGATAGACATTTTCAACATTTATAAAGGAAAAGAATTTCATCAACATTTGTATCAGGATCATATAACTTAACCAAAATAAAGCTCCGAAAATAAAAAATATATATAAGTGTTTATAGTTTTTGACATAATGTTCTGTGTCCAAGAAAAAATCAGTCATACGATCCAAAAACTCAAAAATGCAAGGAAGCACCCTAGACTAATGGTGTTGGTGATAACAAGTCACCACTTATGCAATCATGCGTAAGAGCCTAGTCCATCGGCTCGGCATGCCAATGCTATGGCGTTGTAATCTCAGAGGTAACTTGTTGGTCCTCACATCTTGAATACCAAGGGTGAGACCCTCGATCTAATCTTGCAATACTACAAGGGTCTCGGCTACATTCAGATCATGAAGGACATCCCTCCCTACAGCCTCTCCTGTTGGAATGGCAGTTGCTACCCTCAGGCCTACTTCTGCTTGCACTGGTCCAATATCTACACGAACACATGAGTTTTGATTAGTCTTGATAAAAAATTAAAAAACACAAGAACATTATAAAAGAAATAAATAGAGACATGGTCAAAGATTTTTAGCTATGACACCCCATTGCTCACCAGCCAGCAACACCAAATCTGGGTCACCCCGGAAATCCATCCCGGCATATGGATACTCAGCATAAACTATCTACTGACAGTTGAACCACTTGAAGAAGGCATCATAGAATGCAACCTGTGATTGACCAGCATGTCTGGCCATAAGGTCAACCCATCTCTACAAATGTGGCTCAGTCGATGGTGGCAGACCAAGTGAAATGTACTGTGGATGCATCAGTGGGATCTTCTCTAAGGAAAAAGCAGTCATAATAGAACCATAACCAAAGTTCTTGGATCTTCCATTTTTCACCTTGGTAAGTTGTTCTTTTATCACCGAAAGTACTGCATCACACCAGTTGAATACCTTTGATTCAAGGCATTCCAAGGCATACTGCATATAGGACCTGTTGGCCAAGTGAAGAGCCATGCTGGTAGCCAATCTAGCAAAGGTAAATAAGATAGTCCTCAAGGACTGGTCAGTGACGTCTCTAATACTGATCTTACCATCCCTGCTTGGCTGAGATTGCTCTCTACAGTATCAACGAATATAATCCCTCATGGATTCACCCCCATAGGCGGAACTTGATAGTGAGATAGGGGCACCACGCCTCAATAAACCAGTCAACAAGTAGATATCCTCAATAGTCAAAGGCATGGATTTACCTCTAATCTAGAACACTTGGTTGGTAGGATCCCATGCATCAAGGAAATATTCCAACAAGTTGATTTGTTGCCTCATGCTAGATATGCAGAATAACTTGAGCAAGCCACAGTTCTGCAATGCAGTTACCGTACCCAGATCATGTAAGGCAACCATGTCCTCTTCTTCATGCTCACATTCACACCATGTAATGACCATCTTGCTTCAATGAATCTCTGAAAGACAAGCAAGAGAAGAATTAGGATTCTTTTTTGACAAAAAATAGGCAAAATTTCCATGAAAAATCAGTGCAAAAACTTTCCTCCTTGCTTCCATAGCACCCTAGTTGTGTACTGGGTGAGATGCATACTGACTAGCCAATGGCCAGCCTAGTATGCATCGCACCTTTCGATGTATACTAGGTGCGATGGGGAGAGAAATAATTGTTCAAACCCTAGAGGCCCAGAAACGTAGGAAAACATGCTCAGAATTCAGAAAGGAAAGAATGAAATTGAAGAACTCAGGTTTAGCTCCTACTTGGTCCAGATGGTGCTGAAAATCATCCACAGAATCTCCCAAAATCAGCTGATGAAAATCAACAGGGAAATTCACCTCTAGAGATCCAACAATCCCAAATTTGAATGAAGTGGTAAAATGAGAGGTAAAAACTACTTTTATGTTATTACTCACGTAATTCAAGTAAGGCGTTAGTTTTTTAACTCATTTTCCAAGCATGTACGTACATTTCTAATCCGTTTGGTGGAGAAATTGAATAGGTAGTACGACCGACAAAAGAACATAGTGTTAATGGTGAATCAAACATCTTTGAATATTATCACGAGCAGTTTTACGTGAAGTTCAAACTCGTTAAAAAATAAACCTAGCAATGAGCATATATTCCACCATAGTTTAAGCTCATTAAAAAATGAAGCCAACTTTGGTAAATAACCATTGCGATCGCATTATTATCAACGTTTGAACCTTGGTCATTTTCTTAGCATCACCTCCACTCTTTTCTAGCCGATCATACACCTCCATTTGATTGTTTACCCCTTTTTGAGGAATAGTTGCGACGAGTGATTCTATTAGCCACCTTCTTTACATTGCTATGATTTAAAAGTTCCAAACCTTACTTGGGACTAGATTTTATCCAAAAACATCACTCCTTCCTCAAAAAATGAGTCTCCTTTAAGATCTTTTCATCTGACTCATAAAATATGAAAAGATTTCCAAGCAATTGACCTCTCCAGCTCATTAAAGTGATTGGAAGTGCCATCCCTCCCCTAGATTTTAATATTTTTAGACCTAAGGGATCATTGTACAAAAAGATCGAGCGCTTTTCCTGTTTGGCTCATTAAAACTATCGAAAAGTCATCCCTTTCGTATTATTTTATACTTTTCCATACTTAAGGGTTTATATTACCGAAAAACGATTACTGGAGTTTCCTTTCCGTCTCTTTGCAGACTCTCTAAAATTGAAAAAGATCGAGTTTTCTTTGTCGTTAAACTTGTTAAAACAATAGCGACGAAATTGTCCGTGCAGACAAGAGTGAGTTTCACTGTCACTAGGCTCGTTAAAGCATAGCAACGGGTTTGCCCAAAGGGAGAATTATAGAACAAGCATCTGTTATCCTCCTCAAGCTTGACAAAGATAGAGAGGTACTGGTCAGAAATGACTGGGGAAAAACTAAAAGAAAACTTGAAGAAAGTTTATTGGTAGTAGGTCGCTCTTGAACGTGACACTTTCACTCCATCACCATGATTGAGTCAGGTTGGGTTATTCCGTTCACCAGTTATATCACCATTGGTCCTCCATACCATCCATTTTTGGGGTTAATTCTACCTGTTAACACCCACATTGTTCCCTTTGACTCCCAAGGGAATACGGCCGGGGTAACCACTAACCAATCTTTGGATTACAGCTTCTAGCCCAGCTGTAATCAAAGAGGGCTCTCTCTTTAAGGTTTGTCTCTGTTCTGTGGGGATTCTAGGCTAGCTATGTAGTAAGGGTTTTGGTTTGTGTTTGATTGAAAGGATGTCTTTCTGTACCTAAAGTGGAAATCTGCAGATAATGTTTGTCCATTGGGCAATGGAGTCTGTAGCTACTGGTTTTTGAAATCTTGAGGTGAGCAGCTGAAATTACAGGGCCATTTGAATACTTCATAAAACAAACTTGAAATTATGATGGTGAAATGTAAATAACCAGTGAAAAGCAATTAAGAATTTTCCACTAAGTTGGGGTGTGGGAAAGAGATATATTCCTCAGGAGCAAACTTGAATTCCTGAAACAATAATCACTGTGAAAGATATAGTATGAAAGGGTAGCAATTAAGAATTACACCTTTATTATTATAACTGAAGAAAACATTTATAATAGCTCAGATTGAGTTCAGGGTAATCTGTGATTAAATCCTGAAACTATTCTTTTTCCTTGCTACTAACTGTAAAGCACAGAAGCATGAAAGATATATGAAAAGATAACAAAACACATAACGAAGAGGTTTAGGGAAAACTTATTGTGCCATGAAGTACGTAGGAATCCTGTAACATTCAGTTAAACACCACAATGCATCAAATAACACAGAGCTTTGGAAATTCCATCGGCTTTTGTATTACTTCTCTAAGAAATTTGCAATAAAAGAACTCTAGAAGAGACATCAACAACAACCAACCCCTGCAAACTCATGCAAGGGGGTATATATACAAATGTTTCATACAAAATATCTCAGGCATTGAGTCATCTGAGAAATAAATATCTTCACCAAATCGTACAGGGAATAGCAGATAAGAAGTTATTGCATCTTTCAATACAACATGAATGCTCTTTAATTTCTGTCAGAAGATTTTGACCTTTGGAGGTCACTGAGTCGGTTGAACGCTTTGTTATAAATGGAAAATGATGTGTCTTTGCATCTCTGTCCTCCTGTAGCTTTTCGGCCCTGTCACTTGTGACTGTCACTGCTGCTGTGGTGGCTGAATGGTTTTGCTGAGTTGGCTCAGCCTCTTTTCTCCATACATGCTGATATATCAAAATTTTCTTGTGCATGACAAATTACATATTTCAATGGGAACAACTTGATTACTGGCTCTGGTTTGACAGTAGTAATTGTATCAATCCATTCCATACTTCCCGTGTGAGCAATTGATGTCTTAAAATTGCCTCTATAGTCTCATCCGCCTCTGTATATTTATAGAGATTCGGAGGCGCATCAAACAAGTGATTGATTTCATTCATGATAAAAAAGAAGCTCTCTACCCTATTGTAGAGATTTTGTCCTGATGCTGGCCCTGATTCTGCTGAAGTGCTGGGCTTTTCTGCAATCTGATTTGTAGCAAAGGTGTTGACCATCTTGGCATAATTTTCATGGGAAAGTAGTCTCCCTGAGCTGCCCATTAAGCTAGGAAGACCTCTGTTCTGCAATGCTATAAATTTGTCCATGAATTTATTAATGTATGTTTGCATATCCTGGCTTCTTCTCTCTAATGTCTGTACCAGGGTTCTTAGTGTCAGGACCCTTTTGACCATCGAAATGGTCTCAGTCCTATTGGTAATTCCCATTGTGGCCAGCTGAGAACTTGTTCTGTGATTAAGCACATTGATCATTCTGGTGGCAGCCTCAGGCATATTGCCTAGAGATGCCCTTGCTCTTTGGATTTCCTTATGTACTTTTCCAATGAGTCCCATCTGCTCATGAATAGCCTCAATATATTCCCACTGGTCAGTGATGGATAGGCCAATATTGGCCCATAGGACTCTCTTGAGCTTAGTTGTTACTTTATCAAGTGTGAGCTCTTTCTCTAGATCATTTATTCTCCTTTCGAGAGTCTTTATCTCTCTTTCTTTCTCAGCTACGTTCTGCTTGGATTTATCATATCTTTCATTGAGCTTAGCCAATTTTCTTTGGCTTGATTCAGCTCTGTCATTTGGGCCTCCAAGACCTGAATTTCATTCCTGAGTTTCTGCATGTCAAGACTTTGAGCCTGCTCTGTTGTTGGTGCTGAGGTAGAAGGTGTTGTTTGCTCTGTCTGTTGAATGGGAGGGGCAGAGGTTTGAGGAGCTTCTTCCAGATTGATCATTTCTGGAGGGGGCTGAGAAGTTTGGCCTGCCTCTTTTTGTTGCAATGCTACCTGCAGTGCAGCCTCTGATTCTCCCAACTTTTCTTGTATTTGGATCAACTATTTATATAGTGACACCAGCATAGTTGCTGCATCCTTGTCATGTCTCAGCTGGGCAACTTCTTCAGTTTGGGGGTGAAGAGTTGCTGGGATCTTGATCATCTTCCTTAACGCTGCCATATCTGCATCCCTTAGCTTCAACAGCTCCTGCACAGCTTTGACATCCTTGGGATCATGCCCAAGCTCTATTATGATGTCCTCCAAAGCTTTGATTCTATTGTCCTTTGCTTGAGAGGATGCCTCTTCCAACCAAGTTGGGAATTGTATTATTTAGGCCATTTTCAGCCTGAATTCACAATATTTTATCTGCCAAAGAGGCAATACCACTCACCGTTTGCCTAAGTAATGCAATCTGACCATCGGGTGGATTTCCTTGGCAAGGACCTCAAGGTTGGTCCTGATGTAGTCTGCAGCTGACTGTGGCTGCATCACGGCTGGCATGAAGTGGCTCATAATCATCTTGCCCTCCTGGACATCGTAGGCAGACATAAGTCTTTGTTGGTTGGTGGGAGCCATTTTCAACAAATGATTGTATAATTGTATCCTTATTGGTTGATTCTTCTTCTTTATGTCCATGAACTGCTGCTTGATGCTTGGTTCACCTCCTCTTTATTGGCTTGAGGAGCTAACTTCTCCTCCTGCTGTCCTCTCTTGTTCCTGGTGGAAGGAACTTGCAGAGGCCTCCATGCTAGGTGGGCCCATGCCCAAAGATTGCCCTATTCGCATTTCTTCCTCTGAAAAGGGATTCAATCTTTGCCTCTTTTCCCCTTGAGTTTTTGATGTTGTGAGGGGAGTCTCTCTGTCCCTTTTCCTGCTTATGTCCTCCTTTTGAGGGGTTTGAAGGATTGAAGCTTCAACTCTTGTTTCTTACCTAGGAGGCACAATTTGTGGTGCCTGCTGCTCAGTGACTATTGGGGTCTCTGCTGTGTGCTCTTCTTGCACTGGCTTTTCCTTTTCTTGCTGTTGTACCTATTGTTGTTGTTGTGCTCCCTGCTATTGTACCTATTCCTGAAGTGGCTACTCTAGCTCCATTTCTTTCTCCTTGCCTTTGCTAGAGGTTTGATCTGTAGCTTTGACTGCCTTCTGATGTGTTGTGGAGGATGAGATAGCTGCTCCCACTTGAGTGCTTGGAAGAGAAAATACCTGTGCAGAAAGCTCTAAGTCAGCCATCTTTAGGACATTTCTTCGTGCTCTTTCATTTAATTCTTCTTGTCTGACAGGTTCCTCTAAGGTGCCTCTCTTCCAATTTGTTTGGTTTGCATATTTTTCTATGTGAGGCAACCTCACATGGTCATAACTGGACAACCTATACTTGACCCTTCTTAAGGTTATGAAGTGATTGGGGTCATAAGGTTTCCAGAGGAAACTGGTCTTTAGGCCAAGGCCTTCTAGCATTCTGTCTGCCTCTTGCCAGCCTTCCTCCCTTTTGTTATAAATAAATTGAACCAATTGGTTTCTTACCTTCAGCTGTGCTTTCTTTCCTTTGCTTGAAAAATTCTTCACATCAGCATTGCCAAACTGCCTGAAGTATTCAAGGGCAAACAACCTCATAGGCACATATTTGGGCAGTCTGTATGGGGGTAACTCACAGCCGTATATTCTAATAACGGTGTGATTTTGGTAAAAATACCAATCCCCAATGTTGTATACCTTGGACAATTGAAGGAGCCTCTGCATCTCATCAGTTAGTCTTGGAGGAAGTGAGCTCAGGAGCAGAGAAATGGCTGGGTGGATAAAAAGGTCTATAAACTCACAGTAGGTGTATGGAGAATAGGCTATGCAGTGAATAGCTGAGGTCCAATACACTACTGACCTTGGATTTCCTTGTGCATCCACTCTTTTCATATCAAAAGAAAATTTCTCATGTTGATAGTATAAAATCAAGTGGTAGATGTAGGAGGAGTATTTGAACACCATTTCCCTTGATAGGTTCATCAATTTCTCATGCATTTTTTCTGATATATAGGTGGCACAGTCATAGCAGATTGGAGTTTTGCCAGGGGAAAACATGAGCATCATTACCAGTATAGTTTCATCAACATACTCAATTGAGTTATAACCCAGAATGGGACTGATCATATCTGCAAGGTCCCTGCCCAATGGGTTGAGGTAAACATGAGAAATGGGAGGGTACTGCAAAGTATCAGATTTAATATATAGTTGGTTCAGCTTGGTGATCTGATCATCTGTCATCTTAGCTCCTTAATTTATCAGATCAAACAAAGATAAAGGAACCAATTTCTTCTCAGTTTTGAATTGCAGCATCTCTCTGATGGCCTCAGGGGTAATATAGAAAACAACTGAGCCTGAAGGGTCAAGCACAACTCTCTGAGTGGCATCATAACCATCAGCACACAGGTGAATTAGGTCAGGAAATTGATTGACCTGAGGAAGCTTGAAGATTGGGAGGAAGGAATCCCAAATGCCCAATACATCTGTTCTAGTCTGATGTTTAATCTTTAATTCATTTAACAGGTGGATGTGGAACTTACAGCGCATTAGAAATTCCTCTGAGATTTGATAATCCAAATCTGCAAATGCCTTCCACTCCAATTCTCTCTGAGGGGCATTTAAAGGGGCAACATTGAGGGCCACATGTGCTACTGGTGTATCCATAGTTACTTTAAAACTCTGCTTTATATGTGAGTTAGTGTTACTGTGCAGAGTAACAGACAAGAGTGTTTCTTGGAAAAAGAGGTGATTTATTGAGAAACGGGGGACAAAAGGGTCAATTGCAGCAATTGAAATACTGCACAAAGCACAAAAAAGGGCAAATACTTGTCCTTGACAGACTCTTTCACGGTAATTAGGTGTAGTTCAGGTTCCCTGTTGACAATTGCACGAACAGAATGCAGGCTTTGTGAAAGCTTTGGTAAATAAGGCTTAGCCTATGAATTTCGACCTTGTGACTTCAAATGGGAACTAGGCATAGGGGATTTGCTGGTCAATTTTATGTTTTTTCTGTGTTTTAAGTTAATTTTGGCTATTTGCAGACAAAACCAGGGGCAGAGAGGATTCGCAGGGATAAATACATGGTACACTGACAGTCCTGGTCACAAATGCAGGTGGGTTGGCGTGCCGATGGTCTCCAGGTCAAATTGGGTAGGTTGGCATGAGTTTGGACGGAAAATGCATGCAGAAGACACAACAGTCGTTTTTGTGAAAAGTGCAAAAAACGCGAAATTTTGGCCAAAATATGGATTTTTGGAACATTGGCGCCTTTTCTGAATGACGTCAGCATGACGTCATCGGGTTGGGTCCAGGTCAGATGACGTCATCAGGTGACGTGGTGGCTTAAGAGTGGTCCACGGGGACGGTGAGGTGGCAGACAGGTGGAGCAATGGCGGACGAGGGCGCTGACGCGACGATGACGTAGCAGTGACACTGGCAGTGACGTTGGCAAGGCGGGTTGGCGGATACCGGAAACCGTAGGCGGTATGATATCACACCGCCTTCTATACGGAAGCGGAATTGTCAGAGGGGGCTTTGATATGCTGTGGGGGTGATGCGTGGCCGAGGCCTGACGTCACCCTCTGACAGATATCGGAAGGTAACTTACGGACGTCGGGGCCGGTCCGATATGCATGTGGGCCGTTGGATGAAAGGCGCCCGATCGGACGGTCGACGAGCCAATGACTTGTCCGGATGATACGGCGTCGGGCGGGAAATAAAATATTGATTTTTCATGAAATTCGTGCCCGGCGGGACTTTGGAATTTTGGCGAATTTGTATGGTTTTTCAATGTATTTCTTTATAAAGTCATGCATAGCTCAAAAACTAAGGATAAGTCGGAAACGTGGGTTTTTCAATGTAAGTTTGCCGTTTGAGCAAGTTAGGGGTGAAAATGGGTTTTTTACAAGGTTGTTTTAGCAAATGAAGGGTTGAATGGGTTAAACGATTTATGAAGGAGGAAAAGAGGTAAGGCTTGGGGTTCTCAAACTGACCAGGTGTCAATTTGATTCCCTAGTAGTGAACATATGGCTATAATGCCAAGGGGGGGATATTTATAGAATGCTTGGGGTTTATACACCATGGTGTTATAATAGTAGGAGGGTGAAATAGGGAATTTAGATAATAGAAGTTAGGGGTTAATATGGAGGGAAAAGGTGAATGAGGAGTGATATCACTAAGTTTATTTGACAACCACCTAGCTTAGGGAGTAGATCAAAATGAAAAGAATTTTGCACAAGAAATGTGGCTCTAAAGGAAACCAGAACCAACATAAAACCTTGAATTCTTTCATAAACACAACTGGTGTAGGGATGTTAGTAATGGGTGTAAAACAGGAAAAAGGAAAGTTATACATGCTCCATTGTGCTGTTTTCCTTATCTTGATCAGCAAGATTGAGTTTGAAAGGAATATCATTTCTGCAACACCATCTACCTACCCACCTACTTTCCTAGCATTTTTTGTTTCTTCTTGGAGGGTGCACTTGGACTTGCAGACCCTTATGTGCCTTTTCTTTTCCATTGGCTTTTTCTTTTGATTGCCTATTTAGCACTACCCTTATTGCTTCCAAGGCCCCAGATTAAGCAGTTGGGAACCTTAGATTCTTTTCCTAACTATTGGTCTGCCAAGATTAAACAGTTTGGCCAGACTTCTTTCTCTATTCTACAACAGAAAATTGAAACATGGCATGATCCAGATTAGACTGTTGAACCATCCATCAAAATTTAGTAACCATGAAGCTATGTACACACCTTGTCTTCTCTTGGAAATATGGGATCTTTGTGTCAGCAAAGCAGAGCATATTTGGCATTTGAATTTGCCAATCATGAAATATGAAACCTATTGGTATAGGTATTCAACAGGATCTTGGGTTGGGAGTCCAAAAGATCCATGCGCAACTACAAAACCTATGCTTGGAGATGCAGAGTTTGAAGCAGCATAGGGCGCCTCGGCAAGAAGTGCACGAAGAAGTGTGGTGCATAAAATGTAAATAATAGGGCCACGATAAGGATCACTACCTAGTATTCACAAACTATTTGGAAGGAGGGGGACCAATGCCATTATGACCAAAGGCATAGGCAGGGCTAAGTGCAACACCCATGCTCTGGTGCACAATCTGTCAGGTGGGAGGAAAGCACATGACTGACAACTGTCATTTGATGTAGAAGTATACTTAGACTCCCCAGCAGCTGTTTTACATTTTTTGTAGATCGGTGGGCCATGATGAGTTTACACGTCATAGCTATGAGTTAATGATTCAGTGGACCCCAACATATAGAATGCAAACATAAATGCGAGGCCTTAACCTAGTCACAGGGATGGCATGCAGAGGATTTCAAGGGCGAGGTCGAGGATGAGGAGGAATGGGGCCAAGAAGGGGCCATGGATAGTTAATCTATTACAATTGTGGAGGATCAGGGCACTACTCTCATGATTGTACTAGCCCAACAAGAATGTCTTGTTCGTGCTGTGAGCAGTTTGATCATGAAATGGTAGATTGTCCTACACTAATCACACAAATGCGTGAGAAAGTGGTACTTTGACCTACTCTAATGCAGAATATCTAGATGATGAGGCCTAAACCATGTGAAGAAGACTCCAACGTGAACATGATGCTCAGAAGTGGTGCAACCACAGGGGAAGATAAGGGGAAGCAGTCTGAGGAAGATACATGGGTTCGCAAGGCTCCTAAAAAGGAACCTGAGTTTGACTTGGAACGCACAAGGGAGACGTTTATGGACGCTAAGAAGAGCTTCGTGGAGGCCTCTACTTCAGGTAGTAAGGATCAACCAGAGCCGGGAATGAATCCTTTTATGCTTACTACCTTTTTAGAGACATGCATGAAGATGTTGCACGATGATAGGGCAGTTAAGGGGCTACAAGAACTAATCACTAGGCCGCGCGTAGTCCAGAAATTGGGAAAGCATGCATTATGCATCGGAAGGGAAATGAGATTGATGGCATAGATTGGAAAATATGAAATGGATCAAGTAATCCTAGACCTGGGTTCAGATGCGAATGTGTTACCAAAATAGACGTGGGAATGCATGGGCAGGCCTATGTTAGAGTGGTCTCCAATTCAGTTACAGATGGTGAACCAACACAAGATCTTGCCCATGGGAAGGTTGCAAGGGGTAATAGTGGACATCAAAGGCACAAAAATGCAAACGAACTTTCAGGTGATAGAGATTGTGGATGATAACAACCCTTACCCCACGTTGCTAGGAATAGACTGGGCCACTGATATGAATGGAGTCATCATCCTAAAGAAGTGGATGATGATATTTGAGAAAAATTCACTACGCATAGTCATTCTGCTAGATCTAGCTGAAGGAGCACGCTACACTGAACCCATGTGTGACAATGGAAGTGATGATGAGCTAGATTGTATCTACAAGATAACTGCACGAGATCAGGATTGGGTGAATCCAACTAAAGATGGAATAATCTCATGGGAGCGCGCAGGCTCCTACACCTCAGATTCAGAAGAAGAAGATGAATGTTGGCACAATCGATTGAATGAAGTAACAATGCTGGATTGCAACATGATGACTAATTGCATTGCATAACAGACCAAGCTCGAGATCTACCCACATATGATGGATTGATAGTGGTGGATGAATCCTTGAACAAGTTCAAGAGCGTAGTACTAGAGCACCCACGGTTCGATGCGTTGAAGTGGTCGTTGTGTGTGACACCTATGTGTTGATGGGGAACACATCAAGGAACTTCCAAGAACTGGCGTAGTTGCAGGAGGATGATGTAGCTATAGTTTGTGGAACTGAAATTATGAATAGTCGATAAATACAATGGACGCAATGACCCATGCATGCGCCTCACAAAATGGACCAAGGCCTATGGAGAAGAACCTCAGCCTGAATGGGCACACTTATTCTACCATACCCTAGATGTCATACCAAGGAATTGGTATACCGAGACAAAAATCTAACATGGTACGGCTGAATAGGATGTCTTGCACGAGGGATTTTTGATAACATTCACCCTTGAAGACCCATGGTTGGATACTTTTGATGATGCACTGCAGGTCATGAAAGTTACCATCTTCAAAATACCACAGGAACCACTGGAAGTAGTTCAACTAGTATGGTCAACCCAATTAATCTATGCCCTAGAATGTTATAACGTATAGGTAGAGGAGGATGATGACAACCCTTAAAACATTAATATTCTAGAAATTGAAGGGAGCCATTGGGTTCAACGATTATCACTTAAGGACCCCAACATCACTGCGTCGCTGAAAACAAAGTGGGTAAACATTGGTACTAATGCGGAGCCGAAGTATGCAACGATTGGGGACTATTGAGACGATCCTATGGTGGATAAGGTCACCGAGTTACTTCGTGAATATCAATATTTGTTCCCAACCAAAATCACGGATTTAAAGCGGATCATTGGTGACTTAGGGATAATGAAGATTACTCTAAAACCGAACACGAAGCCAGTTGAGCAGCGACCTTACCAGTTGAATCCGAGGTATAAGGAAAAGGTTTGTGAAGAGTTGGACAAAATGCTTGCAGTAGGAATAATTAAACCAATGGAAGAATACAACTAGGTGAGTCCTATGGTAATGCAGGAGAAACAACAGAAGGGTGAAATTTGAATTTGTGTGGACGTTAGGAATCTTAATGAAGCATGTGTTCACGATCTGTTCCCAACATTGTTTACAGATGAAGTAATGGAAAATGTTGGTGGACAGGAAGCTTACTCATTCATGGATGGCTTCTCAAGGTACCATTAGATCAACATCACGCAGGAAGATAGGAGCAAGACAACCTTCGCAACAGAATAGGGTTGTTTTCAATACACTGTTATGCCTTTTGGACTGAAGAATGTGCCAACGATATCTTCATGCATAGTGGTGGCTGCGTTGAAGGAATTCATCCACAAGTATCTGGAGGTCTATTTCAATGATTAGACTGTATTTGGGTTAGTTAAAAACCATATATTGAGCCTATGATCAATGTTGGATACTTTCCAACGACACCAGATTGCGCTAAATCTTAAGAAGTGCACCTTCTTCATCCCCATTGGAAATTTTCTCGGCCATGTGGTCTGAAAACAAGGCTTGATGGTGGATCTTATGAAGGTTTTTGTTATTCTCAATATGGAAGCATTGCGAAGTGTCAAACAACTGCGCGCCACCTTAGGGCACACTGGTTACTATCAAAAGTTTCTTAATAGCTATACACAAATCACCGTGCCAATGGAACATTTGTTGAAAAAGGATGCTACATATTGTTGGAATGATGATTGAAACAAAATTCTAGAGCTTCTCAAGGAAAAAATGGCATCCGCTCCCATTTTGGTCTTTCCAAAATGGGACATCGAAGTTCATGTACATGTTGATGCGTAGTGTATCACGCTGGGTACTCTACTCACACAGGAAGGTGCAGAAGGTGTTAGGGCCTAAATCTACCTCAAGCTGAGAAAGGCAGGTCTAGGGTAACATCAAACCACGGTTAACCTAGTAGCTAGCCATACC
Organism: Pinus taeda; assembly: GCA_000404065.3. Classification (NCBI taxonomy): domain Eukaryota; kingdom Viridiplantae; phylum Streptophyta; class Pinopsida; order Pinales; family Pinaceae; genus Pinus; species Pinus taeda. Next base: position 26,535 of record APFE030708050.1, read on the forward strand.
AGGTTAGGAGAGGGCTCTCTCCTTATCAATCTCAATGAAAATTTATCAAGCAAGGTTTGAGATGACTGACATAAAAACTAATTTTAGGATAGGTATGTTTACTCAGAGGAATTTGATTTATTTTAATGGTTGGTTGCTGGATCGGATGGGGAAGGCAGCTTTGGGTCTGGGAAATGAACACAAATTTGCAGAGGTTTCTATGGGGCGAGGTAAGCAAATGTTTTAGCACCTTGAAATGAGTGTAATGGTGAGTTTGAAGATTGGTGAGGAGTTGGATAGCGCATGCAAGAGTCATGAGTCCTCTTCACATAGTAGAAAACATTTAGAACTAAATAAACCCCAAGGTAGAGTATTGAAACACCAATGAATTCCACCTTTCAAACTTGATTCATTTAGTTATGCTGAAAGAGAGAGATGATGGCACACATAAACGTAAGATCAACTAAATTATAGAGAAGAAAAAAATGCTAAATCACATTACCACAAGAATCCCGCAAAAGCTGCAAAACCCTGGTTTATTTCCTTGCTAAATTGCAAAAGTGATGTACAATAGTGCTTAATGCATCCACAAGAGTCCAACCTTGACAAATGACTAAGAAAGTACAATATATAGGCCTAAAACCACCTATGCTAGCAATTAGGGATCAAATCCATGAGCTAAGGAGCTATTTCAACAAGATCTAAACTAGGAACTGAAAAATAGGCAGTGGAATAGCCTGCCTCTAAAACTATGGAAATTGATTCATTCAGTTCAAAACCACCTAAAACTAATGTATCTACCTCCTTAAGTAAATTTTCATCATTTTTACATCAAAGTACTTCAATTTACATTAATTTGCATCATGAATTTGACCATGAGGGAGAAAAAGTCAAACTGGTAGAGAACTAGGTGAAATTCTGAGCAAACAAGCAAAAATGGCAATTTTTTCTCCTATGCGTAGCATCGCTGATTCTATGCATAATGCGTTTTCTAGGCCAGTTTCGGAAGGCTTACTAAAGTCAAAATTAGTTTTATAATAGCTCACTGGAAATCTTGGTGAGTCTAATTTCTCAGACAACTTGAATTTTTTGATTTGGTGTCCATTTTCCCCTCCAAAAATGCAATCTCCCAAGACTGCTTCCTATGTGGCAAAAAAGTGGCAGAGATGGCACTTTTTGGGTGTTTTTGGCCCTTTTGGCAGTCCAAAACTTGTCAAAACTTCCCAACAATTTTTGAGCATGCATATTTTTTCATGTTGATTCCAAATATGTAAGCCACTTTGTAAGAAGATGCCCCCATCAAAAGCATAATGCCACCAGAAAAACCTGTTTTTTGCCTCAAAAATGCAAAAATGAAAAAAACTTCACCAACTTTCTTAAAATTTCACATGGGTGATCCTCTTTATGTGCTATGCTGGGCCAAGGATGCTTCAACCAAGATCTTGAGCTTTTCTTGCTCTTTTTTGCCTTTCAAGGCTCTCCTTAACTTGGCTTTTAGGCTTCTTATCCTAGTCTTGCAAATTTTGTTCCGAGCAAAATACTGATAAGCGATGTGGCACAACATTTTATTCTCTTTATTAGATTTTTCCAACAGCTTCTCAAGGTGGATATTCACTCTTTACAACCATGATTCTTAGTCGGCCTCTATTTCTTGCTCCAGTGAAGTTAGCTTGATTTTCCTTCACTTTGCCAATTACCGGTTTTCCCTTATGTTTTGTAGCTACAAGATTGTTTGTTTGTCCTCCAATTGCTTGTTCTATTGCTCAAGGTAATTAATAATCCATTTAGCCCTCTCAGGGTCAAGTGATAGGCTTTGGATCTCAGCTTCTTTCTCCTTGTTGATCTCATCCTTGAGCTTTGAGCTTTGGGAGCCCAAATCAGTGTCCTCTTCCTCAATCAAAATGAAATCCCTATCTTAGCCTTTAGAAGGCCCTTTATCATGCAATGGTTGCTCTCCTATATCTTGTACCTGCTCTGCTGAAGAAGAAGGCAAAGCCCCTTTCACCCCGGGTGAAGATAGCATTTTTCTTGTTGTGTGGTGAAGAGAACGAGATCCCTTCCACCCCTGGTGGAGATAATACTCATTTGGTAGCTACAAATAATCTCCTTGTGCCTTTTTCATAGGTGAAAAATATTGGCACAACTATAGGTTCAGTCTCATGAACATTTGGCTCATTTGAAGGCCCTCCTTCCTCATGAAGCACCGATGGAATCACCTAAGGGCTTTTGAATACCTCGTGTGCTATGAAAGTATCCCATGAAATATTCAGCAAGCTTAGCTAATGTAAAACAACAATTTTAATCAATGAGAAAAGGTAAATGCTACTAAACTATTGAGGAAGTGGTTTCCTTTGCACATAATGAGCCATTTTCTCAATATTCCGGAATATAAATTATGGAAGATTCATCATCCTCACTCTTGTGAAATGCATCAACAATCTGACATGGTATGTATATAGATAGGAAAATCTTCCCTCAAAGGTGAAATATTTGATGATGAGTTTCATGAGTGGAGCATAAGTATCTTGCAAGAATTTGAAAGGATAGACCCTACTGATTTGTCTCCAATAAGTAGCCTTGATGTAATGCTCATAGTGCTCTCTTCCAACATGCTGCCCCTTATTCCACTTTTCACCCTCATTAGGGATGCCTGTTGCTACTGCTATGGTTTCAAGTGTCAAGGTGAAAGAGACACCATCTAGGTTCACCTAGCCATTGTGAAGATTAAGAACAAATAACCTAGCAAGCTTATGGTGATATTGCACCCTCTTCGCCATTTCACAAAACTGGTAACATGATTGATGTTTAAAATAGGCTACTGCAAGAGGGAAAGTAAGTAACTTTGTAAGAGTGTTGGGCTCTTCCTGGATATGTTTCCCTCTTTTATGTGATTTTCTTGGTGCATGAGCCTCTTGGGAAGAATCATTGACAGTTTCATCATCCCTTTCATATGTTGAGTCCATCTCCGTACTTGCAAATTTGGGGTGAAAAATGATGAGTATGAAGAGATGTTTTTTTAAGGTATGAGGGTGAATAAGGTGACTGTTGTTTTTATTTTTGGGAAATGGGATTGACTAATTGTATGACTATAAATGAGGGTTTTGATGGTGGAGGGAATGTAGTGAGGGAATAGGAAATAGGATTAGGGTTTTGGGAATGTATAGGGTTAGTTTAGGAATAATGTATAGGGTTTAGGGTTTGGTAATAAAGAGTGAATGCCAATGATTTTGGGAGGGGGAAAGAGGAAGGGATTTAGGGAAATTTAGTGGCAAGGGAAGGGAATGGGGTGTGGAGGATAATCAAAGGGAAATTAACAACAAAAAGCAAAACCATATGCAACTTTCGCAAGACAATTTAAGTGACAGTTAGGGTTTGTTTTTTAGACACATAAATCACCACCAAGGATGAAACAATCCCTTGCTAGGCTAGATGATAGGCTTTACTTACTTGTCAAGAGGTTACTTATGCATTTAGAGGCAGAGGAGGGTGATACAATTGGTTTTGAAGCTCAAACAATAGATGCGTAATGCTGCCTCCCAGGTGCGAAGTGTTATCACTCAGGTTGTCCCTAGGCTCCTGGTAGGGATACGGCCGAGGTAACCACAAACCAATCTTCTGATTGCAGGTTCTAGCCCACCTGCAATCGGAGAGGGCTCT